>JBBPPG010000035.1:0-68855 GCA_038091855.1 Leccinellum luteum | reverse complement strand
CGTGGACGGGGTGCTGGACGTGGACGGAGACGGCGCAGGCGCCGGTGTGTGGGGGGAGGGAGAGGGAGAAGGAGCAGAGTAGGGGGGAGGAGAGTAGGGAGGAGGGGAGGAAGAGGAGGAAGAGTCGGGAGGAGGGAGAGAGGGAGAGGGGGCCACGTTAAGCGGGGTCGGGGATGGGTTTGGAGGAGTAGAGGATGGGAGGGGGATGGACGAAGAGTTGGAGGGGCGGGGAACGCATCGCTTGTTAAGGGAGCGCTGGCGCCTGGGAACTGGGGGAGGGGAGGAATCATCAGCTCGGACGGGAAGGTGAGCGATGGCACGGTGAGCGTGATTGTATGCGTTACGAGGGAGGTGGGGGGATGCGATGACTGAAGCGAAGATGGAAAAGAGGGCGACGAGACGAATGAGCGGGGCCATGATGATTGATGTTGGTGAATGTTACAAATGATTGACTTGGGTCGCTTATATACCTCTCTCACTCTCTCTCTGAACTCTGACTCTGACCGAAGCAGAAGGAGCAAGAAGAAGGAAGGAAGGAGTCGAGCTGAAAATCGATCCCGCTTCACCCACCACCCTTAAATATATTTAAATTATATATTATCCTTTTACGGATATCTCCATTTGTTTGTTCAGCCTAGTTACACATCAGTCCGCACACCGTGCACCATACATCTTCACCAGTCCTACTCCAGCCAGACTCTCGAGGCTCTTCGCGTATGCATCCACTTGTCCTAGTAGTAACATGCTCTCCAGCCGACTTGGTTCGGCAGGAATCTTGAAAAGTCGGCTCACGTCTTCCTCCGGAAGCGGGCTCAGTCCCTGTGTCACCCGTTGCGCGTTTTCCTCTTTCCGCTTCGCGACGTATGTCTCAGCCCGCAGCTTCTCCCTCGCGATCTGCCTCGTCAAATATGCCACATTCCCGTCCTCCGTTCGATAATTGTCGATTGCCTCTGAAACCTGCTCCAAGCTCCGCGAAAGTCCAGACTGTCCGAGATCCAGCACCGAAAATGAAGGCGCAATTGCCGATGTTTCCCTCTCCTCAAGCTGCGCAGATGTGTGGGTTGACACGCCCGGCGCAGCGAGCCTCTGCAAGAACGCGCTCGCCAGCGGATTCGTACGAATCCTCAGCGGAATCTCCTCGAGGATCGACGAAAACATCAATCGGCGTGCCGTCAGACTATGACTCGTAAACCATTCCATGAATCGCAATCCATCTGAATAAAAACCCACCTTGAGGAACTGAAATTTCCCCTTTTATATGCGTCCATAAACGAAGACGTTAGTCTGAATGCCCGGAATGACGCGCTCCCCCGTGCAGCTTGCGACACATCTATCCACATCGTCATCAATCTCCACCAATGGTCAAGCCAGGTAAAGTAAATCACCGTGCACAATGGCCACTCCTCCGTGCCTTAACCTTTCCTGATGTATCGCCTGCGTGTCTACTAACGTCTGGTTGAAGAATGCACCCAGCACCGTCGCTTGATAGAATCCAACGACGTTGTCGTCCCCTTGCACTTCCTTGAGTGATCTCAACATCGATGCCTGATATCGCGCTGTCGTTCACGAGTCTGCCCTACGTCCATGATCATATCTGCGAGTGACCCACCAATAGACTTGGATGATTTGTCATCATCCTCGCTGGTATGGCTCGGTAATGGGAAGCTGTTGGATACCTCGAGGACGCCATCCAGATCAAGTCCGAGTAAGAGGCCGTGTGCGGAAGCAGATGGAGCCTCCCGTCCATGCTGCACGATTTTCGTAACAACCTATAACCCCGCCATCAGCGGAACGTCCACAACCTGGACACCGACGAGATCGAGCTGGACATGAACGAGGCGTACCAGAGCATCCAGCTGTACGCAAGTGAGCGGTATTTCCGCCTCAATGTCGATGGCGGTCGACATGGAGGGAGGTATCGCCTCATACGTTGGCGCAGCGGGTGCTGGCGCAGATGTTGCTGCTGGGAGCGTTGCGGCCAACGCTGCGGCCATCGACGGTGCGGCCATTATTTTTTGAGCTGATTCTTCGTATCGATGTCGTGATACTTTGAGAAAAAACCACGAAGCAATAGCGCTGACTAATATAAGCATCACTCCTCCCCCGCCATGACTTTGTCTCGTTCGACACGAATAAGTCTCTTACTCGCCATAGACGTAGTCTTTTTCTTCATAGAACTCATCGTCGGTAGGTTCTTGCCTCGCCTCTTCCTTCCTCTTCTAATCTCCACAGGTTATGCTGTCGGCTCTCTTGCTCTCGTCGCCGACAGCTTTCATATGCTCAAGTAGGTGCCACTTCCGTTCTCCAGCCCTGAATCACCCTAACCCTCCCGTAGCGATGTTATGAGCCTGATCGTGGCTCTCTATGCTATCAGGGTTCGTCGTGACTCGTGACATTTTGTCGCAACTCGCCTTACATGAACGTTCCACACGCAGCTCTCCAGTCAGAGTGCAAACGATTCCCGTTACTCTTACGGGTGGCATAGAGCCGAGATCCTCGCTGCTCTTATAAATGGTGTTTTCTTGCTCGCACTTTGCTTCTCTATCACGATGGAAGCATTGGAGCGTTTCTTCACCACACCTGGTGACCGTTTTTTCTTTTCTTTTCTTTGTCCTCGCCTGACTTGATTCTCACAGAGATATCAAACCCCCGACTGATTGTCGTTGTCGGATCTTTCGGCCTCGCGTCCAACATCGTTGGCCTATTCCTCTTCCACGGTACGGAGAACTTGGCTTATCTCATCACCGACGTAACACCATTCATTACAGAACATAGTCATGCCCATGAGCACAAGGGTAGTAAGGGTAGTGCCCCATCATCTCGGCCTGCCAGCATGCATGTCGTTCAAAACAACAACCCTGGCTTCGTTGCTTCCCGAGATCGTTCCACATCTTTCTCGTCGCTATATGGACACCCAGTGGCTACACGTGCTTCGCTTGTACAGACTGCGCAAGATATTGCATCCTCTGCACTCGCTACTGACGCCACTACCCCGTCGAGCGAAGAGACCCCACTTCTCAGAACATCCACCGAGATATCTCGGACCTCCATGGAACACGCAGGTCATTCACACGGTCAGGGTCACACCCATGGTTCAATGAACATGCAAGCCCTGGTACTACACGTCCTTGGTGATGCCCTGGGCAACGTTGGCGTCATCGCGACCGGCCTTGTTATTTGGCTAACAACGTGGGAATACAAGCTTTATTTCGACCCAATGATCAGTCTCGTGATCACAGTAATCATTTTTTCATCTGCTTTGCCTCTGGGTACTTTTCTCCATTTTGCTTTATTGCCATGTGATCTGATTCTCGTGCCTCAAGTTCGAAGCGCGTCCTTCATTCTATTGCAAGGCGTCCCACCGAACATCTCCCTCGATGAAGTGCGCACATCAATTTTAAATGTCGAGGGTGTACTGTCGGTCCACGAGCTGCATGTTTGGCAGCTTTCAGAAACCAAAATAGTTGCATCAGTGCATGTGATGGCCTCTCGTGGCCACGATTTTATGCCAGTTGCTTCTGAGATCCGTAAAGCCCTTCACCATCATGGCATACATTCCAGCACCATCCAACCCGAATACCACTCATGTAGCCCTCATGTGATACCCGAGGATCATCTCAAGGTTCGTTGCCTCGCGGTTCGATGGAGATGAGCACCGATTAACTTATCGATCTGCCAGATGTCTACGGACTCGTCTTGTCTCATTCTTTGCCCACCAGATCAAAATTGCGACCCCTCGGAAAACGCATGTTGTCGTACGTCTTTATCCAAAATTATGGTATCCTGAACTGACTTTGCTATTTGTAGCTCCTGCCACACCCACTGTTTAAGATCATCTGTGAACACGCACAGCTCTACATAATCACACTTGATCATGCCATGTATGGTAGACTCGTAATTATCACGTCATAAATACTGGAAAGTTTGCAGCAAAGGGAGACGATGTACCCAAACGTTCGAGTATGCTTTTGCTCGTTCTCGAAGTCGACTTGCGTGCGCGGAGATCTGCGGCCAGTTTTCTTGCCAACGCAGCGCTTGCTTGTCCTAGCAGGGCTGTGCTGTGCTCGTTGCACATGGCCTGTAGTGCCCATTCGAGGTGAAGGGCACCGGAGAGTGAACCAGCGATGATCGTTGCCAAGAGTTCCGTATTCACGCTGGTATCGCCTGCTTGTTGATCGACTGCGGCAATCAGCTGAGGGAGAACGTTGTACATAAAAAGAGGGAGGAGTGGGGGTACACCGGAACGTGGCACGACGAGCACGAATGTCATGATCCGACGGCACGTCTCCGTCTCTCCGAGACTGGCGGCGACGGACAGTTCCGTCCAAAGCAGCAGGAGAAATTTCGTAGGCGTGGTGATAGTGAGGCAGCGGCCTACGTCAATACGTGGCGCCTTGTGTTGCCGCGCCAATGTAAAAGCGTCGCGGATCTCACGCCGAGGGAAATCCAGAAACCGGTCCGACGTGGTCGCAGGGTCGTCTAGCGCATGGCTGTTGCCTACTATCAGAAAAGCCCGGTCACATCGTGAAGTTTCATGGATGCGATCAGACGGGTCTCACCATCTTTCTTGATGGACAGGGTTCGAAGGGCAACGGCCCTGATGCCGCCAATATCATAATGTAGGTTCGAGATCACAATCTGTGAACGCTTCCCGGAGAGGATTTTCAAAATGTTTGGACTACACAGACGGAGGATAACGTGGGGACAGGTCGACGCCAGCAACAAACTTTGCAGAACCTCGAGTTGAAGGGGGGCGTTGAACCTTTGAACGTCTCAAAAAACAAGCAAGAGAAGGAAAAAAGTGAAAAAAAAACTTACCCCCGATGCTGGACTTCAAAGAGCATCGCATGAACGACACCCACAAGCGTCCAGTTGAGAAGAGGCCCGAGGAAATACGATATGCCGTTGTGGAGGACGTCATTATCTATGCGTCCTTCCTGGCGCGCAATGCAGGCTTGAGCAAAAAGCGTTGGTGACATTTGCAACAAAGTTTTGGGTTTTGTCGACCTGAACGACAGATTCAGGACCACGGCGAGAGATGAAGTACTTGAATTTACCGAAGGATAGTATCATCGATACCTTCGCTACTACTGTCGAATATAGCTTTGAACCACCCAGAAAACACCGTCTTTATATCAGAAGGAAGGTCGTCCTGACAATATACTCGAGAGGATCGCAAAAAATCTGTGCGAAGCACTTTGCTACCTCTCTTCAATGAGGGTGCCGAAATCTGTAACGCACTATTATTCGGACGCGATCGAGACAAAAAAGTATGAATACACTGACCTGGAACTTGGTCAATACCATTTGTACAAATAGCACGACGTCCCCCAGATGGCTCACAGCCGTCTGTGGATCGCCTTTGTATCGTTTAAAAGGTAGTCATGCGTCGCAAAAAAAATACACATACCAATGGTTTCGCAATCATACTCGTGCAACAATTCCAGCGCCTCAAATACGAGGTCTGTGATCTTTAGATGGAGAGACAGGATATCGAGCGCAAAATCATGCGCATATAGCATTTTGGTGAGGTGGCTCAAAACCTCTAAATCCCCAGACTTTGAGTGGGATGTGAACCGCTACGGATATTCATTTCTCGGTGGACAAGAGTCGACTCCCTCAATCTCACTCACTTTACGGACGACTTGAGCAAAGAAGTGATGACTCCCCGGTTCCAGGCGGATGCGGTGCAGTAATGTCTGTGTATCTTCCTCGCTCATTTCCATAGTGAGCCTTGACTCCAGGTAATTCTGCAAACGCGACCTCGGTAAAAACACCACACGGAGGACAACTGTCTCACTTCTAGTGTATAATTATGCTCCAAAGCTTCGGCTTGAAGGCGCGTCCCAGCATCGTTCGCGAGCGAAGGATCTGCAGCCACTGCGAACGCTTGATCTATAAGTCCAACTGAATACAACTGTTGTATTAAGTCCCTGACGAACGAAATCGGGCTGGAAGATGCATAAGCAAATTGAACATATCTCATATAGGGAAAACCAACCCAGTGATATCTTCTTCACCTGACTCCCTCGTCCTCGCCTGCGCCTGGACGTGATCACATCGTGACAGCAGGTCGGAGCGTTGAAGCACTGTCGAGACAGCAGAATGCATCGCGGCCCGCTGCAGAAAGATGAGATCGTGTTGACCTACAAAAGGCAGTCATGACACACCCAGTCTGCCTCTGCCGTCCCATGGCCCTCCAACTCCTTCTCGAACGCGTGCAAGAGGCGAGGCAGCTGTGAACTCGAGCTCAGCATGGCGGCGTTTATGCGCGCAATGAGAACACCTCACACGGCCGAGGACAAACGCTCTCCACAAAAAGAATGATCCGTCATGGATGCCTTTTGGCGAGCTTTGCGTAACACAGGTTATGGATGCCAAAAGCATCTGGGTGTAAAAGACGTTGGGAGCCAAGGACGTCCATCGCAACAAACCTGTTAGCAGTGCAACAGCCTCTATACCACTACCAGCACCAAAGCCGCTAGCCCGAGATGCAATCTTGAAACCTCTTAGCACAATGATAGCGAAACAGGAGAATGAGCCTCACGAGAGACTGTAATAGTAAACCGCAAGAGACGGAGTCAGCTTCAAGGTTGGAACCCAGCATGTCACTCTTCCCAAGGGCGAGTTGGGTATGTATCATCTGCGTCTCTCGAGCAGCCTTGGCATCATCTCCAATCAGGAGGCTCAGCGAGAACACAAACGTTTCCAGCGCCTGGCGGACCTCTGGAGAGTGTCGCATGGAATGGAGCAACTCGTTGGCGTCTCCGAAACATATCATGGCCTGGGTAGTCGAGATTTGCAAGATATCTGGAACGCAAGGCAAGATCAGAGTGATGAGTTCTGAAGCGGACCCCCAGAGCGTATGGAAGTTGGAAGGCGAGATGGAGTAGGCCTGACGAAGGAAAGACAGCGCGTCGTTTACGGTGGCTAGTATTATCGTCTGGGAGCTTGGGGAGGGGAGAAGGGAGCCGAGAGGTGGCATTCCAGAGGCATAGTGAGCGTCCAACGCTACGCGACAAAGTGCATCGAGCGTCGAGCCATTTTGAATCTGTGATGATCGGGCAGCGCGGAGGAAGGTGGCGACGAAATCCGGGGTCGATACAAGTCCACTACTCAAGGCCAACCTTAGGTAGCCTAAGAGAACAGGACTGGAATCGTAGATGCTACATAGAGTGATGACCGCGTCTGTCCCGGGCCAATTCAGCGGGTTTCATCGGCGAGTTTTCTGGAAGCAAGGCCGTAGTCACGCACCACTGATCTCAGAGCCGACATTACCTCGTGATCCGTGAGCCGAGGTTTCTTTATCGACCAATAATTTGCAGAGCCCAAGCCACTTGAAGCACAAGATGATGGATTAGAACAAGCGTTCCAACTAGCTGTACCTTACCTGGACTGGGGGGATACCACTCTGGTATGAATTTCGCGTCAAACCCGCCAGCGACATGGTCGGGTGGTCGTTCCAAAAGATACAAAAGTTGTGGGGAAGAAGAAGGCTATACTACTTCATGCGGGTTGTATTTACATCATCGCTCCCTACACTTCACAAAAGAAGTTACCGTCTTGACTGGAATAATTCAACCAACCACAGAAAGTGATATCGATAGTCACATCATGCCATGGTATCAACTGCATCATACTTTGGACATGAGCCGCCGGGTCTCCTGAGGAGTGAAGCGCAAAATTGTCGACAAGACTCGTACGAGATTTGGCTAGCGATATTTGTTATCTACATGCCGAGTCACTATAATTTGACTGGAAGACTTACTCTCATTTCTTTGTGTTCTAGGAATTGAAGAATGACATTCCGCAAGTACTCATAGTTGATTTCTTCCTCATTCCTGACCGGAGGGGGCGAAGAGGGATGAGGAGCGCCCGCGACCAAATCGATGGAGGGGCGCGAGTTTGTGACTTCTGGTCGAGATGTCCAGTATCCGGCGCCCGGATTGCGCTGCCTTTCTAGAACAGCAACCGAGTTTTGGATCTTTCGAAGCTCATCCCGAAGTGTCTATCTTTCGGTGAGCGAGAGGAATGTGGACAATCAGATATCTTACTTTACTTTGGGTACGCAACTGAGCTTCCCGGGATTTGCTCTCATCGAGTTGTTTCTCGCTATCTTCAGCACGGGCAGTGGTTTCTGAGAGGCGTCGATGCAAAGTCGACTATACCGAGACAACCAATTGATATGACATTAATCTCGACGTTTGCAGACTCACCTCAGCATCCTTGAAGGCGTCAATGCGGGTCTGGAGTTCATGTAGTTGAGCGTGCTGAGATCGAGCTTCGGTTTGGAGCTTCTCGATCTCAACTCTCAACGAATCACTGATGTCTCCATCTCGCTCGCGCAGTTGAGCAGTAGACTGGAGCATGCGCTTCAGTTCCTCTGTCTCGATGGTCTTTTCTGTCAGCTTGCGACTCCAGTTCGCCTCGGCTTCGGTACGTTCCTTTTCAGCAGTTATCGACGTCCTCTTCAGGTCCGAGAGCTTCGCCTCGTATTTGGTTTCTATCGAGGAGACCAGTTGTGAAATCTCCTCTGTAGATGCACCAGATACTTGAATTTCGTGCTCCCCTCGAAGTTCACCGATTTCATCTCCCAGGAGAACGATCCGCTCCTGCAACTCTTTCAATTGGAACTGGAGTTCTGTGTTTTGTGCCTGTAATGATTCCGCATGGCATTGAGAGGACTCGAGTTCAGCTTGCCGCAGCTCCGTCTGCTCAAAGAACGACTTATTCTCGCTGGTGAGGGTAGTCACTGTGATCTCAAGGGTGTTGATGCGCGATTTCTTCGCAGAAACGTCTGCACTATACGAGGTCTGTGGGAGGCCATCAAAAGCAACGATCAGCGTATTGCATCGTGGCGTTACCTTCAGTGCATTCATTTCTGTTTCAAGCTGCTTTTTTGTGATTTGAATGTCCTTTTCCGCACGATCCTTTGTGGCAGAGATGTCCCTGTCGAATTGTGCTCGCAACCCGGTGACAGCTTTCTCCCGTTCTGCATTGGCTGCGTCGACTTTCCTTTCCCAGTTGGCTCGCTCAGCACGATCCTTCTCTTTCTCCTCTAGGTTCTTGTCTCTTGTCTCACTCAGCTCCCGCACTGCGTCATCTCTTTCTTTCTCCGCCTTTACCAATTTCTGCCTCACAGTTTTGAGCAAACTTATGGCTTTCACCCTCTTCTCCTCTTCCTCTTTGGCGGTTTCAGTAGCCTTGGCGGCTTCGGCGCGTAATCGTTCCATGTCGGAATCTCGCTTTGCATTAGCTTCTTCTGTTTGCAACGCTGTGGAGTGTGATGCAGTGACAAGAGCTTCCGCCTCGTTCAACTGCCGCCGCAGTCTTTCGATTTGGTCCGATTGAGATGCAGTCTCAAGCCTATGGGTATCCCGGAGTTCTTCAAATCGCTCTTCCTGCCCTGTAGATACGCTGACTTAAGGAACGAAAAGAAACAGAAAATAACAAGCATACGCGTGAGTTTTCCGTTGAGTCGCTGCAGTTCGTCTTGTCCAAGCTAAGGGGGACGTTATCGCTTAAACCATCCTACCTAGACATTCCACTTGCCTCGATTTTCATATTGGCGTTGACAAGATACTCGCGCAAGGCCTCGACGTCCTTGGACCCACTCAATGGAGTCAGTTCAGTGATGACGTTGTCCATGTCTCGCCTTTCGGCTTGAAGTTTCTTGAACGAGGTAGATACGTCTGGTACACCCAACATTCATGACCGCCGCAGACTGTAAGATGTGTGACATTACCTGCAAATCTCTGCTCCACTAGTTTGAGGCGCTCTTGGAGCGCCTCGACGCTAGCATCCTGTTGTCGAACAGGTATCGTAGGTTCAGGCTCAGCATCGGCACTCTCTTCTCGCGGAGGATCTGCGTCTACCGTGGGTTCTTCCGCGACCTCGGAAGTCTGAGCGCATGGTTGCTGGGGCTCCGTGTCCGTCTCTTGGGGTGTATCTTGCACCGGTGGGACATCCACACCAGGATCGGTAGTCAAGTCTGCGTGTATGCCATCTATCGAATGTTCAGTCGAGCTAGAAGAATCCTCGAGGTCGGTAGGCAGCGGCGTCACGCTCGGCGGTCGTGCAGCGTCGGGATCTTGTGAAGGAGGTAAATTTTCGCTCGTGCTATTAGTTTCCTCAGCCGGAATGGGGTCGTCAAGAGTGGCTATCGCGAGGGCCGGAGAGTCTGGTAACGGCGTCGAGGTAGGCGAGAGTGGATGCTGGGTCGTGGGGACCGTAGTATGAGGGGGAGGCGTCGTGCTCGTCGACACAGGTCCTGAGGATTCAGTCGCGACAAATGATGCGCGAAGACGCTCCTCCAGGGTTGTCTTACGCAAACCAGAATTGACTGGACCCCTTGGGGTCGAGGAAGGGCTGGCGGAGCGTGACCTGGGGCCAGCGGGGTTGTGTTGAGGAGAAGTCGCGGTCCGTTGGACGACGATTGACTTGCGAAGGTTCTGCGCTGAAGACTGGCGGAGTGGGTCATCCGGGGGAGAGGGATTGTCTTGAGACTGGCGCGGAAGGGGCTGCGCGAGATGCTCTACTGCTTGGCGGAACTGGGAAAACATACAGTAGCTCAGTTGATGACGTGGTGGTAGTGGATGAACATCGCATTCAAATCAACTACAAACGACACAAATAACTATTACGACGATTCGGGAGACAACTCTACTTGTTTCCCTTTACCATTCGGAGGAGTTAGGGTACCATCTCTCGGGGACTCTGATGGGGCAAGGGAAGAAACTGAATTGGCTAGTTGCCAAGACGGAATGGATGGTCTGCCCACCAAAGCCGGTAATGGGCTACTGGGAGAACTGGCCAGACCACCTGGACCACGGCTAAGTAAAAGTGCCTTGAGGGACTTGAGTTCTTGTTGGAGCTCTGCAAGGGACTGTTTTTGGTCTTCCTTGTTTTTATCGACCATCTTGAAGGTGCCGTCGTTGAGAGAGTGTAATAGAGGGAAAGATAGGACCTACCTTTGGTAACATTTCGCGAATGTTCTGGATCTCGTCGCGAATTTCGCGCATTTCATCCCTCGTTTTCACCTCACCCTGGCGCATTTCGGCGACCACGGCCTGCACGTCACTAGACGCCTTGTCTACCTGCTCTCGCTGCTCTTCGACTGCTGTTCTCACGGCGGCGGTCTCTGCCTGTATTTCCTTCAGGAGAGCTTCTGCTGCGTCGAACTGGGCCGTGAGGGCATCGCGATCTTGTTCGTAGGCGGTCGCCGACGGGGGTTTGAGATGGGGAAAGAGGTATTTTTTGAAGAGAGATACAGCGCCGTAAGCTAAGGTACCTGATACCACGGCGGTGATCTGTAGGAAGTGAGGGCAAGGAAAGGGCGCGGAATGCAAGGAGACGCACGAAATAATCGCGCCAGTCCCATGGGCGGGGGTGCTGGGCCAGGGCGGGGTTATAAAAGGGTGGTGGTGGAGCAGACTGGTTGGCGGCGAGTCTCATAGCTTGGTCGATCTCTTGTGGAGACAAGCCCTTTGCCTGGAGGAACTGTACGCGCTGAGCGAGAGGGGCATCGCGTGTCTGAGAATGGGGATGAGGACAAGTCTATGATTAGTGAGGAGGAGAACTTGCGTTTGGGTCTGACAAGAAGGCTACCGCGTTTTGGAGGAGGTCTTGCTTATCCATTTAATTTAAGACTCCGCTCCTTTTCTTTTCTTTTTCTGTATTTTCTTTTTTCTTTTTTCTCCACGCTGCTATGTTTCGTTTAGTAGTAGGTTCGTCCAGAAGCTTGAGGTCTTTCGCACCTCGTTGCCGTCCGACAGCATCTGTGTCCGCTCCGTCACCGTTCGTTCCGGCGCTCTCTTTTGGTGATCACTTTAGTCTTATTATTCATAGACTTTATTCTTACCTTTTTGTAGCCGGTCGACGCCGCTACGTTGATGCTGCGACCAAATTCACCCGCACCAAGCCTCACATGAACATCGGAACGATCGGTAACGAATTCCCCCTTCCTCACCGACGCGTCTTGACGCGTTTCTAGGCCACGTTGACCATGGAAAGACAACCCTCACCGCTGCTATCACAAAAGTCCTCTCAGACAAGGGATCAGCTAGGTTCACAGACTACTCACAGATCGACAAGGCTCCAGAGGAAAAGGCGCGTGGTATCACCATCAACTCCGCTCACGTGGAATACGAGTCCGATGCTCGTCATTACGCTCACGTCGATTGTCCTGGCCACGCCGACTGTAAGTGTAGTTCACTCCCTGCCCGCCTGCCGTTCACGTATTCTCCTGTTAGACATCAAGAACATGATCACCGGCGCCGCACAGATGGACGGTGGTATCATCGTCGTCTCGGCTACCGATGGTCAGATGCCCCAGACCCGCGAACACCTTCTCCTCGCTCGCCAAGTTGGCATAAAAAAGCTCGTCGTCTTCATCAACAAAGTCGACATGGTCCCCGACCCCGAAATGCGCGAACTCGTCGATATGGAGATGCGTGACCTCCTTGCGACATACAACTTCGACGGTGAAAACACACCCATCATAATGGGTTCAGCTTTGGCTGCCCTAGAAGGTCGCGACGATGAAATCGGCAAGGACAAAATCGTCGAACTCGTGAAAGCCTGCGACAACTGGCTCGACGTGCCCCCTCGTCCGTCTTCCCTACTTTGCGTCCTACAAAATGAAACTCACTGTCTGCAAAGGTGACCTTGACAAGCCTTTCCTCATGCCTGTCGAAGACGTCTTCTCCATCCCTGGTCGTGGTACTGTAGCTACCGGTCGTGTGAGCAATGTCCTACTGCATCATACTTTTGGCTGATTCACTCTGCTCCCTAGGCTGAGCGTGGTGTAATTACAAAGGGTGCAGAAGTGGAAATCCTTGGCCTTGGTTCACCACTCAAGACCACCTTGACCGGAATTGGTTAGCATATCGATGACCCTCTCGTCAGCTTACTAACTTACGCCCCAACAGAGATGTTCCACAAGGAGTTGGAAAGAGTGAGTGCATGCGTTACTGCCCCAGTTGATCCACCGGCTCATACTAGCTGTTGACAGGGCGAAGCAGGAGATAACATGGGTGTTTTGCTGCGTGGTGTTAAGCGAGAGCAAGTCAAGCGTGGTCAGATAATTGCTATCCCTGGTTCGATCAAAGCCGTCAAGGAATTCCAAGCTCAACTCTACGTCCTCACAAAAGATGAAGGTTTGTGATCTTGGGCACGCACGTATCACTGTCTTGACGTATTCTAGGTGGCCGTTACACGCCTTTCATGGCCAACTACCGCCCCCAGCTTTTCCTTCGAACCGCTGATATTACCACATCCCTAGCTTTCCCGCCTGGTACGGAGGACGCAGAAGAAAAGATGGTTTGTTGCGTTCTTGATAAGAAAGCGTTATTTTGATTCCTTCATCAGGTCATGCCCGGGGACAATGTAGAGATGGTTTGTTCACTCCAGACGGACGTTGCTGCAGAAGTTGGATCTCGGTAAGTCTTCAAACATCTGCACTACTTAGTCTAACCATATTGCATTTTAGATTCACGCTTCGCGAGGGCAACAAGACAAGTGAGTGTTTTTTGCTGGGGAGTGGGAACGGAACTAATCCAGACCAACTCAGTCGGTACCGGCATCATCACCAAGATCTTGGAATACGCCTAAGAGATGGACGTGTGGTGTTCATTTTATCTGCCGTTAATATATGTAGCCGCGCATCATCCTGCATCTCCTCTCAGCATTACCTATTACATAGTAGACATTCACTACATCATGCCTGTTATGGCACTTCATCTCCTCAAAATATGCTTGCTCGTTTTTCAGAGTGTGAATCTTTGCTGCGCTCTCATCGTACCGTCTGGCACCTGTTTCAACTTTCTCATTGCACTCAGCTTCTTTTGCAGATGACACAATCAATTCTACGGAAGTGAGCATTACGAACCATACTCGAGGATCTCGGTAATGCAGGCTTCGTAGGAGACGAGTGCTAGCTCAATCGCTCTGCAGTTTGCATAGGCAGGATAGGTGATCAATAGAACTGTCAATTTTGCCGTGGAACCTGTTAATGGCGCCATCGGATGGGCTCAAGAGAGAAATCCGGGGTAGAAGAACCGGGCGAAGCGAAACAAATAGACCTTGCAGATCAAATTACCCGTGCCCTGGTAGGTATGCTTCAAGTGTAATAATGAATCTCGTCACACCAGATTCGGCTGGTAAGCGCCTGCAAGAGTCACTTACCGGTTCCAGGAATGTCTATCATGGCAAACCAGTGTCATGAACATTCGGTGAACGACGACGCTCGCCAATTCTCAACTGCAAGTGGCATCGTCAGGTTCATTGAATAATGCATCTCCATCGGTCCTTTACGAATCCGATTAAATGTGAGATGGGGGTACTTGAGAGCACAGCGTGCTGGACGTTCTATGAAGATGACTCGTACTTGTACTTCTCTTCCCGGGCCTCCATTCTCTCCTTTGCTTCTTTCAGCGCCCACGTTTGTATACTAGAAGAAACTGGTCAACAACCCCGTGTTCATGGAAGAAGGGGGCGCCACGTACCTCGTATCCGGTTTGTAGTACAGCAACACAGCAGCCAAGGCGATCGAGCCAAACATCCCAATGTACCAGATGTTTTCCCAATCCTCCTTTACACGTTTCTGGCCTGGCGGAAGTGGCTGGAAGGTGTACGGGTGGTGAGTCAGTGTGTGCTATGGGGGAAAGGAAGTACCTTTTCGCCGAACAGCCAGCCTGTGGGTTCATTGTAATGGGGAGCGCCGTGTGATGCATAGCGGCGACTACTGAGGACGCGACGAGGTGCTGCCGAGAGCACCCGCAAAGACGGTGACATGACTGGTTCGTATTTCGGTTCGCAGGTGCGAAGGAAACAATGCAATTAGGTAAACAAGTGCAAATAGGGTACTCTACTACACCATACATCTCGACAAGATGGAGTAGTCGCATCCGTCTGTCCCTCCCTCCATCTCGTCGAAAAAGTCTGGCGATTCCTCGTCTATCTTGAATCTGCGTCCCACATCAGTTCCAATCAGTCCATTATCTGCAAACGAGACCAGCGTACCCGACCGACTTGTAGAACGTCATTGCTACGTGGTTCGCTGTGCACATGTGAATGACGTCGTTGGTCAAACAAACTTTTGAATAACCTTTGAAAACAGTAAGCATGATCTTCGCCATTCCCCATCGCGTGCCGATGTCAGAAAGTGTTTGGGTCAGCAACCGCCCAAGACCGAAGCGTCTATAGCCCTTGGACACCTGAAGTTCATAGCTCACGCCCGGGGTCAGAGCGACCGACATGCACCGAGCCGAGTCAGCGACGTACCAGTAAAGCACGTTTTGATGAGCTTCTCGTTCAAACCGAAATATGGAATAGGCCGCGACTTCCAAACTCCCCAGGTCGCTCGTCGAGTCAGAGGCGTCACGCGCGATGACGAATCGACTCAGTGTGTGAAACATTTCTTTTCTCTGTTTCTGAGGATTCCAGCCAAACGAAGAGGAACGGTACCTGGGACGGCGGCGATGTGGTGCGAACGGTGGCGTTCTCGAGCAAGACTCACAGTTCAGACATGTTCTCCTCGAATATTCGCCAGATCTGGTGTCGCTCATCGTCGCATATATCGGATGTTGTCTTGACGACGAAGGAAAACCTAAAATAAGATGAGTCGGACAAGGACGCGAGTGGACTGAAAGATTACCTTTTGTCAGAAACGATGCAGGTTGGCTGGACAGACAGAGCGAGATCGCCTGCTGTAGCCTGTTACTCAGACCATTAAAACAAGCAGACATGATGCGAGAACGAAATAAATAAAAACCTTCTTGGCTCTGTGGACGAGAACACCGCTGGCTGGCATCGCGTTCGATGATGAAGTTACTTCCTCAAATACTACATTAGGAAACTTTGTTATGTAATCAACTTACTTCCACACGGCCTCTTGATCTACTACCCCGTAGTAATGAAGCTTGATGCAACCGATCTGCGGTACATCACCTCAGATGAATTCAGAGTATTGACCGCGGTACGAAAACGTCCCCCTTGATCACCTCCTACCCGTTTCACCATCTTCAAAGGTCGAAATCGGGTCCAAGAATCACGAAGTCGTACCAACCCCTCTCATCGTCCAAATATCCGGTCTCCGTAACGGAGGCGTCAACAAAATCGTCGGATCACTCGCAAAGCGCAACTTGATCGCGCGGGTTCAAAACTCGAAATGTGGGCGCACGAGTTGCTTCAGTGGTCCTCCGGAACTGACTCGCTACAGACGACGGATACAGGCTGACTTATGGCGGCTACGACTATCTTGCTATGCGCGCTCTCTCGAAGCGGGATTCGATGCATTCTGTTGGAAACCAGATCGGTGTCGGAAAGGAAGCTGGTGAGCACCCGAGACCGTGTTTGTGGTCCACCACTCACCTGGCGCTCGACAGACGTGTACATCGTAGCTGACGAGGAGGGCAACAAGATGGTGCTAAAGATTCATCGGTAAGTGCTCGCTTGTCGTGCGAACGTCATCTACCAGAACAGGACTGCACCAGTCTCGGCCGCATATCGTTTCGTACCATCAAAGAAAAGCGGGACTACATGGGCAAGCGCAAGTCCGCATCGTGGATGTACATGTCCCGCCTCGCTGCACAAAAGGAGTGGGCTTTCATGAAGGTGGGCATAGACGGTCTGATGCGTGCCCGTGTGTGTCACGATCTCGCTAGATTCTCCACGAACACCAATTTCCCGTCCCACGACCCATCGACCAAGCACGACACTGCATCCTCATGGAGGCTATAGATGCCTATCCACTGTAAGTCCGGACTCGTGCCGTCCATGTCATTCGATACATTGCACCGTACAGCCGACAGATTTCCGACGTTCCCTTACCGGGAAAATTGTACTCGACATTGATGGACATCATCGTGCGTTTTGCACGGGCTGGGCTAATCCACGGCGATTACAACGAGTTTAATATTCTCATTCGCCGAGAAAGCGGAGAACCTGTCGTTATTGATTTCCCGCAGATGGTGAGCACATCGCATGAGAATGCGGAATGGTACGCACGCGCTCGATCGCCGGCTGTATGATGACCAATGTCGGCATTAACTAGGTATTTTAACCGAGACGTAGAATGCATCCGAAGGTTCTTCAAGCGACGATTTAAATACGAGAGCGCACTTTATCCAAAGTTCAGCGCCATCAAACCCGGTGACGGTAAAGAAGACGGAAGTTTCCGACTGGATGTCGTAGTGGCTGCGAGCGGATTTACGAAAAAGGATCAGAAAATTCTGGACGAGGTAAGCTTCGCCGTCATTTATCATCCGCTTCGTTATGCATCGTCTGATTACGTCTGGAGTACATGGAAACTGTCACGGGCGAAGAACACAGAGAGGGTGATGAGGACATAGATAGCGGAGAAGAAGATGATGCGGGAGAGGTGGAAGCTGAGGCGATGGTAAGCGAGGAAGAGGACGGATATGAGGATGACGAGGCGGAAGGAGAACCAGGAGAAAGAGAGGAAGACGGAGGAGAAAACGAGGCGCACGATACGCCTCTGGCCCCGAGTGACCATAGAGACCCCCGTCAAATTCTGCAATTTGAAAACGGGCCAAGACCAACAGACGACGAGAATGAGGGTGCTTCAGGGTCAGCGGACTTTGCTGGTCCCCAAAGAGAAACCGAAAACAGGACAGTGTCTCGATCGTCGACGCCGCCGCGTCAGCTGTCCCGTTCACCGCCGCGTTCACGTTCGCCTTCCCCCGAAACGCTCGCAAAAATGACGGCGGCGCTCTCCCTGCGAGAGGCGGACATTCGAGACAGAGTTTCCACCGATCTCGCAAGACGCCAACGGCAGCAAAAGAAATACCACAGCAAGCGTGGAGCTCAGCGAGCGGGAAGGCCACAGGGCAGCAAAGCGAAGCAGGACCAACGGGTGAAGCTGGATAGGGGTGGGATTTGGGATTGAGATCCGAGAATCGTTACGACAAGGCTTTCATTTACTAGAGTTCAGTGCTTCCAAATCATGGATGTGACGGAGAAAAGGTCAGGACCGCCATCAATGAGATATTTTAAGCGGCCTTGCATTTAAGGTGAAGTTATGTACTAATTATCCTACAATTACTGTACGATTCTCTCGAGATCTGATGGACCAAATAAAAGGGCTTGGGAATAAGATCGAACAAATTGACAATCACGAACGATGAAGCTGGTTTGTCGAATGGTGACTAGTAGGTATGCCCATGCCCATGCCGGAGACATCGATCGAGTGCCTCCGTACGTCCGCCTCGAGCGCCATGGCAGAGGGTGCAGATGGATGGGAGAGGGTAGTTTTAGATGGATTGTGGGTACCGAGGAGCTTCCGTAGATTAGTATTCTGTTGGAGGATCAGGCATGCATGAACGCTGGCATGGAAGAGGTACAGACCGAGCGTTCGAGCTCCAAGAGCTTCAACTTTAGGTGGGTTGCATCGTGCTGCAGACCGGCAACCATGCTCTAGGTGGCGCTGTGAAGGGGAGCGGAGATTGATGAGAGAAAAGAGGGCACCTTTGCTGTTTTTGAATTAAGGCCACGATAAGGTTCGAGACGTTCGAAGGGGATCGGATAGAGGCCGATGCTGAGCAGTTGATTGTGGAGGCGGTCTATGTGTGCTTCGAGGGAGGCGATATATATGGTGCGCCTGTGAGGCGCACCCATGGTGGATCTAGAAACGGGACGTTGAATATCGAGTTCCCCTTGGTAGAGTGATATACGGACAGTTCCTGGGGGGAGAAAAGCTGCTTTTCGAGGACGTGGTTCCAAATTTTTCGACGCTTGGAGCCGTCCTTCTTGGCGTACAAACGGGCATAGGGGTGAGCGATTGTGATTCTACTGGCTGAGCGGCGGGTGTCGCGTGCGGGATGCTGGACCGAGGTGGGAGGGAGGGCGGTGGGTGCAAAGGATATGCCGTCGTCGGGGAAAGATGCGATTGGCTGGGAAAGGAGGTTGTTCTTGTGATCATTTGTGCGGGAAGGGTATTGGGAGGAGGAGTATGAGGGGGGAGGGGCGGGGTGCGGGAGGTTGTAGTAGGAAGGAGGGGGATCCGTGTGGTAAGCGGGGAGGGGTGCGGGGGTGTGAATAGGCGAGGGGGGGTTGGGAAAGAGGGAGTGATCGAGGTCGAGTGAGGGGTAGTGCTGGGCCATCGCTGCCGTGGATCGGACAAGGACAGGGCGCGAGTAGTTATATACTCGAGGGAAGATATAGCATGTCCGGAAAAGGTAATAGACAAGATGCGGCGTCGAGATCGGCATGGAATGACAACACACGCACTTCTAGAGCACGAATGAGGAGACAGGAAGTCACCGCGATCTCAGACCCAGACGTAGGGCACTGCCTAGCGTGAGGACGATGGTCCAAGAGGGCCTGGCGAGTTCTTAGTGTGAGTATTGGTTGGTTGGTTGGATTTCCTCGATCTGGAAGTTGATCCCATCAGGATCGGAATCAGATTCAATTCCGCGAAGATCGCCCTATTAGGATAGTCAATTTCCTGATCATGCAATTTGGTCCTCGGATACCCGACTCTCGTCCGTGGATGTGCCTTGCTAAGCTCCTCCGCTCCATTTACCTGCACTAATAGTCTAACGCCACGCCAATGTCGCATTTCCACTCTCCCTCTTAAACTCGCACCCACTCCCTCATCCCCATCATCATACTATTACCCATGTATAATTTTACTACCACCGATCTCATCGACGCACCCCTCGCCAATCCCTACCGGCATCACCAAGTCGATTCCATCCACCAAGTCCAGTCCGCGCTGTCCCTCGCCTACTCTTATGCAGACAGCCCCTACCTCTCCGTCCCCCAACAAGTCCACTCACCCGCTCCTCTCCACCTTCCCCAGTCCCGATCACAGTCCGACTCTGTTCGTGCCCCTACGCCTGCCCCAGATCCAGGCCTTTCATTTGATTCCGTCTACCCGGGTCCGACCACCCAACATGCTCCGCTCCCACACAGCACTGAGCTCGACTACTACGCCGCCACATCTCAGCAGCTCTTTCCTACCCCCTCAGAGCTGCTCTCCAATATCAGTCCGAGTCATCGACAGCAGTCTTTTCAGCGCAATGTGTCCGAGCCTCATCCGTATATTAAACCGTCTGCTACCCCTCCCAAGACGACTCGGAGCAGACAGCAATCCCCTGATGACGCCTCGTCCGTCCCGCTCAACAGCGCCATCAATAAAACAGAGAGCCAGCGCAAGGCACGACAACGCGCGATCGCAGAGGAAATAGGTTTCATCCCAACCGATCCGTATGCATTCTATCTCAAATTCGTTCTTCCGTCCTGACATCTTAGCACCAGGGACACCATCTCCTCACATGAGAAAAAACGCCACTATCTCGAATGTCTGGAACAATACGTCCTATATCTTCACGAGCAGCTCCGACTCGTCCAGACGGCGCCGCTGGCGCTAGAGCGGGTTTCAACGTACCGCGGTCTGTCCTCTCGCAGCATACGCACTCTCCTCGTGCACATGCAGAATACCAACAAGACGCTTCACGAAGGCACTCTTGTCGAGGAGCAAGTGGTAGGGTTGCACTGTTACCCTGATGTCTTGCTAATACATTCTGATCGACCTCGACCAGTTCCTGGATTTGTCAGATCAGGTCATGGCTGCACACAACGCTGGCCTTCCCCTCAGACGCCATTCGGTGGACGTCGTCGGCGGGTCGAGAAACTCGGGCTGTAGCCCAAGCCTGACTGCCTTCGACCCGACAACGTCGTTCATGCCCGACGATGTGGTGGCTTCTGCAAGCCCATCCTCGGCAGATGGGAGCTCAGCCTGTCCAGACCCCTCGACGGATATGGCGACCCCGAAGCGGTTTATCTTTCCCAGAGCAGCTGATGGGATGTAAACCTCGGTCTGGAGATAAACTTTCTAAGGATGTCTGACGATGCTTTTGACCATTTATAGACCCCACTTGGTCCATCTTAAAGTCTTCCCGTTCTGTTAGTCGAGTTGCAACGTTCTATGCGTTATCTCTGTTTCCATCTTTCTCGTACTTGGGCATCATATATGTATCGTCGCTGTTCAGCAATCCAGGTTTTGGGATATAATGTGCCTGTGATCGACGAGTACGGTGCGGTTCTGCACGCTCATAATTACCCCTGCGCAACAAACAACGAGAGCCTACGAGAGTCGGAAAATTAATTGGGTGGGGTGGGATACATTGTGCCATATATGGCCATAGTATGATCGTCGTTGCCGTGATTCGAGATGCCAGGCTGACCTGTCATATCAAAGAACTTTGTTTCGGGAGACCCATCTACCGCGACGCCACGACGTTGACGACCAGGCGTTCAACCCGAGAATGTTCGGACATCTTTCGCGAGGATCACAACACACACATGCACACACACATTAACTTTGGCTAGATGAGCCGACGTTTCGGCGTCGACCTTGGAACTTCGAGTACATGGAGGGGCATATTGGAGGACCGGGACGTAATGCGTGCATTGTGTCCCCTCATGGACGCCCGGCTCCCCCGAGGGAAATCTGCGCACGCCTTTCGTCCAGACAACCTTCACAGCCATATCGTCACCGCATGCACATGCCGCCGGGCCCCACGAGCGCAGAAGGTAACAACCATATGGCAATCGAGGTCCCAAGGGGCAAGCCCCATTCGCATCCGCGTCCAGTTGGTCCCATGTCAACGCAGTCCATGGGTGGCGAAGCCGAAGCCGAGAAGCAGATCGGAGATGGAAGGCACGAGGGAAAGTGCGAAGCTCTTTCTGAACGCGCACCGCAAATGGGAAAATCGTCCCTCTCGCGTGCTTTCCCGCGCGTATAGGCGGGTCAGCCAGAGCCGAAGGATGATGCATGTCAAGCTAGCGGCAGCGCACATCGTTGAACGTCTCTGCGTCGTCCGCGGCAGGCGAGCGGGTTCACCCGTCACAGAACAGCTCAAAAGGCACAAGTCCCCTGCCTGGTGGCCTCGAAAGCTTGACGTATGGCCATGGACCATGTGCACATGCTGCCAGAGCAATAAATCGCACGAAGCTGATACGGATTTTTAGGATGACCTTTCTCTTACTAATCCGGTCCATCAAACGCCTTGTCTTCATTTCCCCAGCGTTGCTCTTCGTCAAAGCTGCCGGCATCCTGTCGCCGGAAACGCCACGCCCATACGGGACATGTCGATACCTAGTCTATTCTGCAACGCTTGTGGGCCTTTGAATGAACACCAATATTCGCGAGTCCATACCGAGGGGAGGCCGCCACGACCGGTAATTGCGACTGGACTCCGAGTGAACAATATGACCTTGTCGGGTTCGGCGATTAGAACAGCCAATGGAACTCGAGCACGCACCTATCACTCCGACAAGATGCGGAAGACAGGCGTGACAGATATATTGAAGTTGTGGACGTTAATCTCTAACGAGGAGCGATGATGCTGGCTTCGAACGGTTCTCCTCGGAGTGCACAAGCGAGCGATGCATCTGCAGCATGAGATCGGCCGCGGCGATAGCTAGCATGCGACAGTGAGTGGCTGCGTCTTCCATGGCAGCACAGCTGGAGGATGCTGCTGCTAGACGCCGTTTTTGTATTGCCAGGTCGACAGTAAATAGAGATCCACAGGCCTTAATACTCGTCAAGATTGACAGACGATATGGAAGCCCGGTTGAGATTCCTAGATTCATCGTGCCTTTGCAGATCTTGCGCCACTTCGATTTCGATCGGCCGATGTGAGAGCAAGCGCTCGAGCCATACTCTCAGATGAACACTACCATTAATATTCGTCGTGCTCTTTCTCTTTGCGAGCCTAGACGTCCATGCACTTCTGACTGACGTAACGGTCAGGAAGCATGCATCGATCGTCTTCAGTAATATTAATCAACATATCACTTCTGCGTCAGCGCCTTCCAACCAACCTTAAAATCGAATGGTAATACCCGTGCGACGCTGTTATAAGCTGACCGCTGATGCCGTGGGGCCCCTGGCGAATCCATCCGTTCCAACGCGCCACCGAAGATGCGGGCTATACAGACATTCCCGGAATAAAGTCACTCATGAGGTGGGATACAAACGAAGAGGAAGAGGTAAAGCGTCACGTGTGGTTTCATCCTCTCCAGCCTTTTTGACAGGTGACAGGCACCGTACCATTCGATAGAACGGAAATTGCTGAGCATCAGGCCTTCAGCTTCAGGCGTGGTACCGGACCTGCTATTCGCAAAGATACAAAGACCATCAATGAGAGGCATTTAGTACATATAGAGGGGAGCAACGCATGGTTTTCCCTGGACAGCATGTTGATTAGCGCGCCAGCACGACGAAAATGAATAAATAAAAATCATAAGCCAGCAGTGGAAAGAACACTTACGATAAACGCCATCTTCACTGATTAGAGTCATCCCCGGGCGTGAATTTATGTTTGCCTAAAAGCTTCACTTCCGTCATACCCTTTCCGCTCCCTGTCACGCCAACTGACGTTCACGCCACGTATAAGTCCACGCACATTTCGGGTCAGACGATCAAAACGACGCATACCTTTGCCCAGCGGGTTGTCAGGCGTCTTGAATATGCTCGTCCCAGCTACTCCGGCGATGTGCACGCCCTTCTTCTCCGACTTTTTGGCAAATTTTTGCCACGTCGCTTGCTTGGCGAGCTGTTCCTTCGCCTTGGCCGCCCTCACCTCCAGTTTCTTCTCGTTCTTCTTCTTCTTCCGCTCCCTTTCGTCCTCTTCCACTTTCGTGAGCTTCCGCTTGTTCGCCACGGCGGGAGTCTTTTCTTGATAGTTCTGAGGGAGCGATTTGATCTCCGAGCCCTTCACGAGCTCCGTGGTGTTGTAGCCCCGAAACATGATGCTGTAAACGGGGTTGTCTGCTGAACCACCAACACTAGTTATTCTAGCAGGGTAGAAACTACCATCTCCAGAGTACTTGGCTAGACACTCGTTCCCGGCCCCCCATGCAAAGGCGGGGGTCGATGATGCAGATTTTCGCGATGGGCCGGCGCGAGAAGAGGAAGCGACCTCTGCTTGTGCGATGGCTTCTTGGGCGAGTGAGATAAGTTCCTTGAGCTCTGATTGGAGAGAGGAAAGTTCTGCATTGTCTGGATCTGCTTGGAGTGCGAATTCGACCTGAGAGAGCTGCACTTGGTAAGTTTCGAGATCAGCCTTGTCCATTGTTGAGAGAGAACACAAATATTTGTCCCAAATTGCTACACATGTTCCTAGGGTTCCGTAAAGGGAAATCGGTTCTAACTACTAAAATACTACTACACAAAGTGTCATCGGGTTCGTTTACTCCACAATGTCCTTGTAAGGCGGAAGTTCGTCTCCATCCTTCGTTTCCGCTCCGCCAGCGAGAACGCGTTCTCTCTCCTCCCTTTCCAATCGCTTCTTCTCTTCCTCAGCACTCTCAGTCTTGGGAACTGGAGTGTCATACAAGCCCTCGGAAGGTGACTTGGTAGGTTCTTCAGCTCCGGTTCCGGAGCTGGCATACTGGGATGTTGCACCGGTTTCGCTAGGGGCCGTCGTGTCGGTAGGCACAACTTGGGTGGGGATCGTAGGCTCGTTGGGTGGTGGTGGGGTCACGGGAAGACCGGGATGCAAGTTCACACCAGCGGAGGACTCCAAGACACTCAATTCCGACGCATGGGTCTCACCAAAGGAACGAGAGTCCGACCGCGAAAGATCGGTTTCGATTTGCAAATGAAGGTTATCGTTATCTTGACCCGGTTTGTAGTTGTCCAGCGCATGCTGAAGAGCTGCTCGAGCATTAGCGGTGATCTGCGCACCCGTGTATGGCCTTGTGTCGGCGGGAGGTAGGGTAGGCAAAGCATCGATGACGGGTTTCGCCCCTTGGGCGAGGAGAGCCAATTTCTCTCCATACTGGGACAAAAGAATAAGCAACGGGGCACAAGATCTTGCTCTTACTCCTCACCTCTCGAATGGCTTCCCACTTTTTTTGCTCGCTTTCCCGGACAGCCTTTCGTTTCAACAACTCGAACTCTTTCTCGAGTTGTTCGTCGTTTGTTTCTGCCCGTGCAAGCTGCTCTTTGAGCTCTGGAAGGCGTCGCTCTCCACCCTTCTCCTGATGATGTTCGATACGCGCAATCTGATTGCGCAATCCAGCGCGAATGTTGCGCTTGGGTACAAGAGCAGCCTCGGCATCACGCAGCGCCTTCAAGGGATTCCTAGCACCATCCAGTTTGACGGCCAAGGATCCGCTCAAAGAGCCATGCACAAAGTTCAAATATGCAAGTCGGTCCGTTACTGCGATAAGCGGGTGAGGTTGCCCATTGGCCTCACTGCGGAGTAAGTGGAGTGCTCACCATCCATCAGGTCGGAATCTTCGTTCCGACCCCAGTTATATATTTCCTTGCTCTGGGTCTTGCTGTCTCTGGCGAGAGCATCATAATCGAGGGCAACCCCCTTCTCGAGGGTGATGATGCGCTGAATAGGATTGGTTGAGGTATACTGTTGGCCTATGCTGCGAATCGTGTGCTGCAGCGATTCCAGGGCAAAAGAACGATGTACAGCCTGCTGTGTCGCGGGATTGTGAGAGTGATCACTGGGGGGAGCACCAACGGGAGCAGGAGCACTGGCAGGAGTGGTGCCGGGGATGTGTCCTGCCAAAGGGGTCTGATTAATGGCAGTCTGTGCTTTGTCGGCGATGGACGAAAAGAAGTCTGAAACTGGCATCGTCAAAGGTGGTCGATGAGAGTGAACGTTTGAGATTGTCAAGGGCTTTTATCCAGGTGATAACCGTGTGGCTATGCGATGACTGCGGCTACGTAGCAACTGCGTTTGGAGCGGACAGCCCCATGATGTCAGACCTGTCAGAAAGGATAAACCAGAGTACAACGGTATGTCATTAAACCACCAGCGCGCGGACAACCGACGGCTCGAACAGTCGCCCACTACTTTTCGTATAAAATAAATAAATCAGCCCAGCGCGAAATATCTCCCTTATGTGTCGCATGAACACAAGCGGTAACTTCATACAACGATCTTCTTCGCTGCCTTGCCTTTTTTCTCCGAGTCTTTGTGAGACAAGAACTCCACCTCAGTCGCAAGTGGGCCAGCCAACTTCTGCGATTCAGTATATCCGAGCACGCTGGTCTTGAAGTGCCGCCCGACGGTTTCAATCCGCTCTCGGAGTTTTTCGTCGTCTCCAGTGGGGGCCAGTCGCGTCCAGATCGACAGCCGATAAAACTGGGGTCGAGTTGAAACGATGACACCAGTGATGAGAGACTGGGTACTAGGCTCTGTGAATTCGCCACTGGTGAAGGAGGGGTCGAATGTCTCGCCAATCGCGGCAAGCATCTGTCATGGAGATGAGCAGACATGACGAAGGAGAGGAAAAGGAGTATATACCGTGTAAAGCCACATCTTATCGACATTGCTACGATTTTTTTCCTTGGGTAGCTGTATACTCCACTTGCCGCCATTCTTATTCGCCTCGTCCTCCCAGGCGGGAATGATGCCCTCCTGTTCAACACGATCATAGTTTGTCAGGCATCGGGGACGCCAAGACATACCTTGAAAAGATAGTAGTTGGCTTTTTGAGGAAGTTGTGAAGGTGGTACGATATGATTGTAGAGGCTGTGCGATGGTGAGATTGCCGAGTTGGATGAGTGATTTGAAGTGCGCTTACCCCCAGAATTCTTCTACACTGTCAAAGCTGATGACGCGTTTGATGTCCTCCATCCAACCTTGTGCTGCTGCTGCACTGGGGGTCTGAAGAATGGGGGTCTGGGGAAAGGAAGAGACAGGGGTCTGGGGGAGATTGCGACCTTTTGTTGCGGGTGAATCGAACCAGAGGGTCCAAGGGGAGTAAAGGGGGTGCTGATATTGAGAAGGCTGTCAGTGATGGGGTCGGCACGATAAGGAAGACGTACCTTGACGTTGAAATTGGTGGGATCGCTGAAGACGGTGCGGATGCCCTCTGCCTGTGCGGCCATATCTACTTCTTGGATTTCGCCTGGCTCCACGTCGGGGTTGTCTGAGGGAGGTGTGGTGTTGATGAAAGGGTTCTCTGAAAGTGCTGCAGAGAGTGCCACCTTGTTGGCCTGTTGGGAAAGGACGGGGAGAGTAGTAGACATGATGACGGGGGGAGGATAAAATGCGATGTAAACTTGGACTCCCTTTGACCCGGATTTTACCGAACACGGCATTTCGGCGACTCACACACTCCTCGCCCCTCCATGGATCCCTTTCACGCAAAACTCGTCGCAGCCGCAACAGGCTCGACGATGACCGCCGTCACGAGTATGCAATAAAATCCCGCCATCTCCGACGTGCTCATTCTCCCTCCACAGTGACCCCGTTCGATGTCCTTAAGACCCGTCTGCAGACTCAACCAAAAGGCTCTCAGATCCCTCGTTCTGCCCCCACCAGGTGTTGTCAGCCATCGGGCGTTACCTGCGTACGCAACATGTCTTATTTCACGCACAGCTTCCCCGCAGAAGAGGTAGTGTGCATCTACGACCGTGGTGTGTTACGAAAGGAGCGTGTCAGTGGCTTCTTGGACGCGGTGCGACACGTCGTGAGAGCGGAGGGCATAAGAGGACTATGGAAGGGTGCTGGAACATCCTTGTGAGCTGTCGCCCGTCACCACTGAGTATCCCGTTTCTCATCTTCTCTAGATTTATCGGCGTCCCGTCTTCTACCCTGTATATGCTGACGTATGACCATCTCCTACGAAATGTCTTTCCTCCTCTGATCCCGTCCCCCGCATTGGTCCCCCTTTTTGCTGGTATCACTGCTCGAACCTGTCTAACTTCCCTTCTCTCGCCTCTTGAGCTCGTCCGCATCAATCTTCAATCCACACCCAGCTCTCCTGACCGGCCACATACCCTTTCTTCTGTCCTTGGATCAATACGGACAATAGTCCGTCAGCAGGGAATCCTCTTTCTTTGGCGGGGACTAGGCCCTACTCTTTGGCGTGATGTTCCCTTCAGTGGCATATACTGGGCAGGCTACGAAGCCTGGAAACGGTTCTTTGAGTCGCGCGGCCAGTCGGGTTCATATGTTGCATTCGCAAGCGGGGCTATTAGCGGGACAACCGCTTCCCTCGTAACGTCGCCCTTTGACGTCCTAAAGACGAGACGGCAAGCATTGTTGATGTCGGGAACACTTTCTTCCAGAGACACTGCCACCATATCACTTTGTTTACGAATACTTCGGACCGAGGGCGCAAGCGCCTTGTTCGCTGGAATTCTGCCACGGACAGCCAAGATCGCGCCTGCTTGTGGTATCATGATTGCATGTTTCGAGGTAGTGTACCTTAGATCTTCAATCAACTTCTATGCTGACTACGAGTAGGGCGTGGGGAACTTGTTGGCCAAGAGAGATTGATTCGTCGTTTGCATCCTTAGACATACGGTGTTACTATACTGCCATGCATGACATTCCGGGGCATTTGCGGATATTAGATAGATATCAGATTTGTGATATCTACAATAGGTTCAAGTCCAACCATCGTACCGTCACCATGATAATCAACCAAGCCTATTCAACTGTTTCTTTGCGCTCGAAAGTTTAGACCCGACTTGATCCACCTCGTTATTCAGATTGTCCAACATTTCATTCTGCATGACAAGCTCGGCGTTGATTGCTTCGCCGAGGTGCCGCTGTCGCTGAAGGATCGATGTCAATTGGGAAAGTTGACCATCCTGCTGCTCTAGCTGCGTCTTTTGCAGCTGAACGACACCATGGTCATCCAACGGACGGGTTACGTCAGTTTCTTGAGGCGTCTTCGATGCCACGCCAAAGACACGAGTGACCGGTTTACCGCCACCAAGGAGTGCGGCGCGATCCGACTCTGGTGCCAGTGCGACGTTCGTGAACCCCGAAGAGGGTGAGGGCGCCGGTAGTCCCATACGAGACGCCAGACGCGCGACCGTGAGCATCTTCCCCAGCTTCTCGCAGTCGTCCTGCAAACGCGCCACCATGTCCGTCCTCCGCTGCAACTCGCCCTCTGCCATGCCCGACATGCCGAGCGCCTGCAACCCCTCCGTGAGCGTACGTACGCGAGAGAGAATCTCGGCGAGCCTCTTCTTTGCCTGGACGTTGACGGTGTGCGAGGCATGGACGTCTCCACGGTCAGAGAGCGTGTCCCGCCTGTTGATGTCAGCACGAACGTCGCGAATGCGGGACTGCATTTCTAGATGTTCGTCAAGCCATGATGCCGACGAGAACTGGGCGTTTCTGCCCCCCTCGAGTGCCGAAGCTTGTTTGCCCACGGGGACGCCGAGAAAGTCGCGAAAGGCGTAGCTCTCTCTCCACTTGTCCTCCTTGGCGCTGAGGATGGCACGCAAGTAGGTCTCGAGGCCTACCCTGCGCTGCTCGGTAAGTGCATCTCCGTTCTTGAAGGGCCCTTTGAGGACAGAGAATGAGTTTTTGGGTGGGAGGGCCGCGGGAGGCGGTGAACCGGTGGATTTCGTGAGCTCTGTGTGAAGCTCGACGAATTCGGAGTAGCGATGCCACATTTGCCAGGAGCGGACGTGAGCTTGTATCTCTATCCGGTAGACGACGTGGGGCTTGGGAGGCGGGCGTTGCTCATAGCTGCGGATGTAGATGGCTTGAATGGCGGTCATATCGTGTCGAGGACAAGGTGGACTAGTTTGGGGAATGGCGCACGCAAGCAACACGCAAGCCGTATGTTTACCGCATGTATTGAAGTACTGTAACCAACTCGGTACATATGATGCAAATTACAACCCTTTACGATACACTTCTTCTTCCTAGACGGATCACCAAGTAGGGATCTCGAGGGATGTCGATGACGTCTTGCCTGCCGACGACGAGGACTCCTCCACTGATTCTGCGGCCTCGCCAATTGCAGCCTCGCCAATGACGTACCGCAACACGTCGCTGAGGGTAATAATACCAAGCAGACGACCCTTCTTACCACCCTTCTTTTCTTCTTCCTGCACGAGGTCAGTGAGGTAAACGCCGAGAAGGCGGAGAAGGAACTTGCCTCCCCTTCGACTACGACCAGTCTATGCACGCGCCGCTTCTTGAGCAACTGAAGTAATGTGCCGAGGGAGTCACTGGCTGTGCAGATCACAACTCCAGGAAAATCTGGAGACCGCTGAGTAAGAGCTTCGGATATTGTTAGGTCAAGGGATTGGTATGCTCCGAGACGAACGAGCGTCTTTTGGAAACGAGTGAGACGCGGCTGAGAGAAGATTCGTGATACGTACAATAACATCTACGGTCTCGTACAGATTGACGACCACACCATCGTCGTCGATAATTGGGACGGCGGATATGGCACGTTCGGAGAACATATGCACGACATCGAAAACGGGCGTTTCCAAGGTTGCTGTGGCTATCGGCCAGTAAGGATTGGTCGTGTCGGATGTTTCTGGTGGAAGGTTTCTAGAGACATAAGTGCCGATCTTAAGTTTACGGAGGGGAACGTGGAGGTGCTGTATTTCTCGGGTACACTAGGGAAGAAGGGTGAGGGGTGTAAAACACGAGATGGAAATGAGAAATACATTAATGGAAATGAATTTGAGGAGACGATATTGGGTTAGGACGGAGACGATGACCTCGTGGCCGGTTTCGGTATCATAGTCAAGGAGAGGAAGGCGACGGGCGTGGGTCTGAATGAGGAGTTTGGCGGCATCGTAGAGAGTGCTGCCGGGATGATCCCTGAGGAGCGGAGGAGTGGGCACACCGAGGCTCTTCTCGATATCTGAGGAGAGATGATCAGGACATTGTCCATTGGATTGAGCGGGACGGACCTCGCAACAACTCCAAGCGGAATGTCTCGACATCTGCGGCTGCTGCCTCGTAATTGAGGTTGTGGTAGTAGTATTGAATGAGGTGGATGATGTCTAGGACGGTGAGCATGCCTGCGAACTTGGACTTTTCGCTGTTCCAGAGGGGAGCTGACACGACGCCTAGGAGGAGGTGAGCAGGGGGTGGCGAGGGCGAATGTGTGGCGGGGCGCACCGTTGAGAAGGAGGCATTGGAGAGCCTTTTTCACGTTGAGCTTTGTGTCGAGGACGATGAGCCTGAAGCTGACTGGAAATGCGTCGTAGCAAGTGCGCCCTTTGAGGACGTTGCGGATGGCGTACAAGGCAGCATCGTGTGACTCCTGGGACTGTACTGGTGGCAAGTGCGACACTGCTCTCCTCCTCGTCGATGGCCTTCGCTTTGGCGTTCTCGGAGACTGACTCTGCGCTGGTGACAACGTCGCGTTCATCATCGCAGCCAGCGTCGTCGACCACAAAAAAAACATCGAGACCACCCACCCGTCTGGAAGGGGGGGTCTTGATACCATATTTGGTTAACCCCGCATTGCGTTTGTGCCCGACGAGGCACTGCGCCTGTTTGACCTCTCACCCGTTCCCGTTCCTTCTCTGTTCTTCCTCATCCCGCCCTCCCGCTCACCGCACATGCCCACGACGGGCATACTCGATCAACACGCTCCCCTCGGCGCCGCCGTCTCTGCCGTTCCCCTCGACACCATCCACGATGCCCTCACACGTCCGTCTCCCGACACGCTCGACCAGGCCACAGAATATCCAGAGCAGCCACCCTCTCACGATGCCCTCCTCTTCATCCTTCCCCTCCTCATCGTCCTCTCCACCTTCCTATTCGTTCTCCTCCTCTTCCTCGTGTGCATCATCTTCATCCGCAGGCGCCGGGGCATCGCCCTTAGAGACAATGATGGCCCTGTCGACATGAGTCGCGAGGACCTCTACGAGGGTGACGGTGGCTTCGAAGGTGTCGAATCTCGCTGGCTCGAGAGCGTCTCCGACTCCGCACGCAGGTCATATCTCAGAGCCAAAGGTCCGTTCTTCCCTCCTTCCCTGTCTCCCCCTTACAGACCGCTCTCTGCTCCCAGATTATCAACTACAGTATCCCCCAAACTCGGAGCCAACTGATATTACCCTCTCCCAATTTCTGTCCATACAGGAGAAAGGTGTCTCCGCTTGGTGCTTCGAACCCGACTACGAAACTATCAATTCTCTCATTGTTCATGCTCGCACAGAGATAACATTCCTCCCCGATCCCTCATCAGCCTCATGCGTCCAGTCCAACCTACCCCTTCCCAAACTAAATGAGGTGTACTACTGGGAGGTCAAAATGTTCGATCTCCCAGTAACTACCATTGTCGCAGTCGGTTTGGCCACAAAGCCATATCCGCCCTTCCGATTGCCCGGTGTCAGTCGTCACTCAGTCGCATATCACTCCAATGGCGACAAGTGCTACAACTACCCTTTCACAGCAACTACCTTTGGTCCTATTCTCAAGGAGGGCGATGTGCTCGGTGTCGGCTACCGCCCCCGCACAGGCACAGTTTTCTTCACACGCAACGGCCGTAAGCTGGAAGATGCGTTCGTCGGCCTCAGCCGTTACAATCTCTTTCCCACGATCGGGGCCGACGGTCCTTGCAGCGTCCATATCAACCTCGGACAGGCTGGCTTTGTCTTTATCGAAGCCAACGTAAAGAAGTGGGGCCTAGCTCCCAGTGTGGGTACACTTGCCCCGCCCCCCGCTTATGGGAGCGAGCGGGGTAGTATTCTACTAGATGTCGGCGGTGGAATCCAACCCACCGGTGCTCCGCTCACACAGCCAGGCACCCCAGGAGTTTCATCACCGCCTCCCACAACACGTCGTTCGCATCGTCACCGACGCCCAAAGAATCGGACATCTACTACTCCTTCCGCATCCTCACCACTCCGGGGAACTCCGTTATCCTCTCATCTCCAGGAATCTCCGACTCCTCCGCCGATCACTCCCATCACTGAAGAAGTAGAGGAGAATGAAGATGGTGCCGGACCATCCAACGATTGCAGATACCTGTCACCAACTGATCTTCCGTTCCACACACCACCTGTTCACGACTTGCCATTGTCACCCACATCAGAGGGAGAGAGTGGTGAGGAGGATGGAAATCACTCACCGTCGTCATCGTCATCCTCCTCGCGTTCTCAATCACCCGCGAGAGAGGGAGCCGCAGGTGCGAGCCGCCTCTTTGGTACTCCTCGCATACGGCGGGATTCATTCACTCACTTCCTGGCCGCCACGCGACACATAGATTCCGACGCTACCATCCAGGTACATCCACCACCTGATTCACCCCACAGTCCGAATCCGCCCACGCCTAATCAGCGTGACATTCATTTGCAAGCGCTCTCCTCTTCCACACCCTATGAAGCTGCGGGGATTTTGCCAGCTGACCACCCGGCGTTCTCGAGGCGAGATCCGCCAGCATATTCACCACTAGACGCATATGCCTATGCAGAAGGCGTTCATATTGATTTACCTGCGGACGTAATTACCGCTGCTTTGGAGGGTGCATCCTTGCCTGTCAGCGCGATCGGCCAAGGATCAAGCTCACGTTCCGAGAGACGACGAGTGAGGAGAGAAAGACGGTAATACTGATGTACTTACAGACGGTGGTCAGTACCGAGTTTTTTTTGCCCGTGGCGTCATTGCTCACCGTTTCATGTTGCAGTGAGGAAATTTGTAATTTTTTTCCAATGGGATTGTGTTCGTATTTTGCTCTCCCTTACCCATTCACCATAAAATATGTCTTCTGGACGATTTCGGTGTCGATTAACCATTTAATTCGGAATGGGTAACAACCTCTACTCGTGCAAAACAACATCTGGTGTATCCTGTAACATCTAGTCTGAGTGCCAGTGCACCATGCTTTCCCAAACATGCGTGCACCGTACTTCTATTGCAGGTAGTCTGCCAAACGAACGAGAATGTGAGAGTGACGCTGGCTAAGGTTCCAGTCGTTTGGGATCTCTGGGGAACAACGACGCCCGCCTGATGTTGTTGAGCTTCAAGAAGAACATTAGCACACGCTCGAGACCGATCCCACCTCCTCCGTGGGGAGGACAGCCGATTCGGAAACCGTCCAAGTAACCCTTCATGCTCTCGGGGTCAACACCCTTGGCACGCATTTGCTGAGCAAGAAATTCGGGATCATGGATACGTTGTGCTCCGGATAGGATTTCTTCACCTCGCATGAAGAAATCGTATGAGTTGGAAAGGGTCTGACACAGAATCAGCAGCGGATGATCGATCGATCAAATGGCTTACGGGGTCCTCTGGGTCAGGCATGGTGTAAAACGGACGAAGGGAGAGGGGGAATTTGTCGACGATGAAATAGTCCGTGTCGTACTTGGCTTTCACGATACGGCCAAGCCTCTTCTCGTTCTCGGTGCTAAGGGACGGATCATTCGGGTCACGAAACGTTTATCATCGATCGCAATCGCTTACTTGATGTCGTCCAGAACCTTTCGATCCACACCGTCCTCGACAAGCAGATCTACAGCCTCTTTGAAGGAGAGGACTAGAGTTCCCTCTGGGCCATCTCGCCACTTGAATTCTTCCGCTTCAAATTGTCTCCCTACCACCGCAATCTCTGTGGCATACTGTTGTTTGAGACCGCGGAATATAGCTTTGAGCATGCCGTCGAGCACGTCGCGGACTTCGTGATAATGTTCTTCGATCACCATCTCGAGATCCAAACCGACGAACTCGGTAAGATGGCGGTGTGTGTTGGAATCCTCTGCACGGAAGACAGGACCGATCTCGTACACGCGCTCGAAATCGGCGGCGATGGCCATCTGCTTGGCTAGCTGGGGAGATTGTGCCAGGAACGCGGTGCCTGGCATGGACGTTAGCTGACGAGAATAGACATACTTTGCAGGCAGACCTTTAAAGTAATCAACCTTGAATACAGTTGCACCGGATTCTGTTGCGGCACCCTGAAGCTTGGGGCTGTGTATCTCGATAAATCCGTTACTATTCAAGTAGGAACGGAACAAATCTCCGATGGCATGCTGAAGCTTGAATATTGCCTGATTGGTGATTGTCTGCACGCATGTTAGAATGGTTGGAGATAATGGGTCAAACAGAACACTTGCTCGGAGATCGAAGACGCGATTGTTCAATCGAGTGTCGAGTAATACTCTGTTGAATTGACCTTCGACTTCAGGGGCGTTTTCTGACCGACCGGCATCCTCCAAAGAAAACGGCAGTCTGCTCTCTACCCCTGCCATAAGCCACAACTAAGTAGGTGCGGATAAACTTTGTTGGCCTCCGAACTTTACTGTAGATTACTGACCTCGCTGATGTGAATCTCAATGTCATCCACTGTTGCGCTTTTGATAGGCTCAGGACTCTTTTTCACCGTGCCCTCGACAAGGACGATACTTTCAACGGTGAGCGAGCCAGCCCACTTGACCATCTGTTTGCTGACTTGGCCTTCGGTGACTTGCATTAATGCTTGGACAGTGTTCGTGCGTTGGCGTAAGTTGAGGAAAACCATCTTGTTTCCTTGGAGGCGCGAGGTCTGGATACGAGCTCTAATGAGCACTTGCTCGCCATCATTCTTTGCACTCAAGGTCGATATATCGGTGCGTGCGCGGCCTGTTCGTGACTGCGATTGATTCAGAGGAAGCTTGCCGTATTTTCCGGATGCATAGTCCTGCAGGCGATACTTTGAAAGCAAGCTCACTGGAAAGCGAGTGGAAGATACCTCGTCTGCAGCTGCTTTTGCCTGTTCCAACTCCTTGACTTTTGCTGCTTTTTCGGCCTTTTTCTTTGCTTTCTCAGCTTCCTTGGCAGCCTTTTTCAGTGCACTTTTTGTAGGGCCGTCTCCTCCTTCAGATCTTTCGAGAGTGTGAAGGATAGATCGATCGGAAACGGTCTAGGCTCACCTATCCAAGTTTCCATCGGCAGCACCTCTGATGAATGTCACTCAGCAATCACGACGAGTGATGAACAACGGCGTACGCTTCTCCAACTGAGGTATCCTTTTGGTTTGGGTCCTCGACTGCTGCAGTCATGGTTGTTCAGATCTTATCGATCAGTGATCCTGTTTTAAGTAAGGTCGAAGATCTGATCAGTAAATTATTATCCGGTATATCTTCCGATCGGGCCGTACGGTGTAAATATAAATTATAAACCGAGTCGATGGGAGTTGGCAGTGCTCGGTGCTTTCGCTAATGCGGGGGGTGCTCTGTCTGAGGCTGAGTTCTGTGTACTAAGCGACGTTCTTCTTCGTGCACAGCGTCGTCGGCCAAATCCGAGTAACCGGGTCCCAATAAATTTCGCAGCGCGAAGTGACAAAATCCTCTCACTTTATTTTAATTCTTTATTCGACGTGATGCTGGCCATTAACTCTGTTCGTCGTGCCCCCGCCCTCCTCCGTACCGCAGCCCCCTTGTCGACGTGGTCTGCCGTCCCTGCTGGCCCTCCTGATCCTATCCTTGGTGAGTACCACCGTTGGACGTGGTCTGCTTGCTCACTTTTCGCAAGGCATCACTGAGGCCTTCAAGGCCGACAAAGACCCACGCAAGATTAATTTGGGTGTTGGTGCCTACAGAGATGAAAACGGAAAACCTTATGTCCTGAACGCAGTCAAGAAGGTAGGTTTATTTTCTTCCATTGTACTTCATACCTTGTCACTAACCAATCATGCAAAGGCGGAGGAGAGGATGGCCCTTGAAAATCTGGACAAGGAGTATCTACCCATTACTGGCCTGGCTACCTTCACTCAAAACGCCATCAAGCTTGCTTATGGTGCCGAAAGTGTACCGTTAAACCAAAACGCCGTCTGTTTCACCTGGTCTAGTTAAATGGGATCCCACTAATTTGGAACGTATGACAGATCGCGGTGACGCAGTCCATCTCGGGAACGGGTGCCCTAAGGATTGGTGGTGCTTTCTTGTCTAGATTTTATCCAGGCGCCAAAATTATTTATCTCCCCACTCCTACTTGGGGCAACCACATTCCCTTGTTCAAGGACTCCGGCCTAGAAGTTCGTTCGTATAGATACTTTGATAAGAAGACAGTTGGCCTCGATTTGGAAGGCCTAAAGGAAGACTTGAAGGTACGTGCAGATTCCAAATGTTGTTCGCCTTTCCTTACCTAACCTCCAGAACGCTCCGGAAGGAGCTGTTGTGCTTTTACACGCTTGTGCACACAATCCCACTGGGGTTGATCCTACCCAGGCGCAATGGAAGGAGCTATCTGACCTCATTGCAGAAAAGAAGCTTTTCCCGTTTTTTGACATGGCATACCAAGGCTTTGCCTCTGGCTCAACCTCTCAGGATGCCTTTGCCGTTCGTCACTTTGTTTCGCAAGGTCACAACGTAGCGCTGTGCCAGTCGTTCGCTAAGAATATGGGACTCTACGGCGAACGTGTTGGCGCTTTCTCACTAATCACTGCGAACGAGGAAGAAAAGAAACGTGTTGAAAGCCAGCTCAAGATTATCGTGCGCCCCATGTACTCGAACCCACCCCTGCACGGTGCTCATATCGCAAGCACGATCCTCTCGAACCCTCAACTTTACCAAGAATGGGAGAGCGAAGTCAAGGGCATGGCAGATCGCATCATCAACATGAGAGAAAGGTTGTATGAGCTCTTGACCAATGGTTTCCAAACCCCGGGAACATGGGGACATATCAAGAACCAAATCGGCATGTTCAGGTGTGTGCGCCAGCGGAATGCCGGCTTGGACGTAGCTCATGTCGTATATGTAGTTTCACTGGGCTCCAGACCGAGCAATGCAAAGCTCTGGCGGAAAAAGCCCATATTTACATGACCATGGACGGCCGCATTTCGATGGCAGGACTGAATGGCAGCAACATTGAATACTTTGCACAGAGTGTGGATGCAGCAGTTAGACGGAATCTGTAGCGCCACGGTGCTAATACCACGTAGAAGCTGATCAATATTCCCATTAGACGCTTCCATTCTATAATCTAATGGGGTTCTTTATTTGCTCCGATACGTATAAAGGCAAACGATGACCTGACGAGGTTTGTGCACCGGATTCTCTCTTTTTTTTTTTTACAGCCGGGGGGACTCCAATGTCTCGCCGCATTGCAATTTCGATGCCGTGTATGCCAGAGAAGCGTCTTCCCGGTGCTTGGCCAGAGTCACCCGCGGTATGTTCTTTCCGCCCACTCTTACCCCGAGAGCTCATACCCAGCACCAGCAATCTCCAGCCCACCACGCCCCATCCGCGAGCTCGCCCCAACCTTCACTTGACATCTTACAAGTCATGGACTGGCAGGTGCCACCAATGGGCGACTCGCTCGGGGAATCGCACTGTCCCTCTTCCACCACAATTCACCGGAAGCCCCCTGCGCTGCGAATCGTCGTCCCGCCGACGGAATATTGCCCATTCAGTGCAGATCTGACCCTTCCTATTACGCCACACTCCCTTCCGACTCCCGTCTCCTCGTCATGCTTCACCTTCAGTGATTCCCAGGACCTCATGACCGACAGCATCCCGCCAACCCCAGCTCTTGCCCAGTCATCGTGTTCACGAGACACCGCTGTCGCCGACCTTGCCTCGCCGACTTCAAGCCAGTTCTTGTTGATGCCCCCCGCTTCCCACGTAGAAGGAGCCGACAGAGAGATAGGTATCTCTGTGTCGCCCCTCGCCGCACACCCCGCCACGGATGGTTCGGTGTGTGATGAATCTAACGGGTCCAAGTTCGGAAATCTACGTCCCTGGGAGGTTGTCTCTTCCACTTGGCTCAGCGACCTCGGAGGTCACACGGAGACAGATCGCATATTTCAGCATAACCTCCTTGAGATCACCTTGGTTGATACAGATAGTAGCCCTGCATCCACCCCAGCACTGAGCCCGAGTGCGATATCCCCTTCCTCACAGATCTCCTCCGTCTTGGCGTACAACCTGCCATCCTCTATGGCTAGATCACCGGGGTCGCTGTCTCTTGGGCCGCTACCTTACCCGCCCACCATGTCACCTCACTCTCCACCAGCACGTCTGGCTTTGAAGCCTACGGGCACGGATACTTTTCCGTCCACACTGGATAACTTAGAGGCATGGCGTGAGAGTGTAGCGCCCGGGATTCCTCCATCTGAAGAACTGCCTTCACCTCTCTCCGAAGATGTCCATGGGTCCCAGCTGGAAGAGCGCCTGGCAGAGACGGTCATAAATCCATCATTGCATTCTCATCTCTTGCAGTCTCATCACCTTCTATCTCCTCGTATTCCCCGCACCTCGAGGTCGCAGAGCTTCATAAAGCATGCCAAGATGCTTGGCGGACGCGTCAAACAGCTTGTCAAGCAGCGGCAGAGCGTGCATAAGCATCGCTGCAGCATGGACAGAGGTGTCAACTTTAGGGTTATCACGAGCCAAGATAGCGAGAATGGCAGCGTCATCTTGATCACTGCCCCTCCACCGCCATATGACCGTGTTCCACTGACACTCGTCCCCCAGAGCCATACGGAACAGGAGTATATGAGATCACGCTCCACCTCTGCATACTCCTCTGTGGTCCAGACAAGTCCCGCTGAGATTGCCACCGCTGGCATAACAGAACTGGGTTCCAGACAAGGAGGTAGCAATAGGAATGCTCTCCGTCGTCTCTCCGTTGCAGCACTTTCGACCATAAAGAAATTTTAGCACTATCCCCACTTCCGTCGGCTCGCACAGTTAATGAATTTCGTCCACGATAAACGTTCATTCCACATCTTGAACACGTTTTTTTTCGATTGAATCCATTCCACGTGGCTGTCCTCCGCGCAACATGTCGTTCCTTGCCCTGAGTTTTGAAGGTTTCAGTCATTCCACCGCGTTCTTTTCATTCTTAAAAGTCTTCGAGTCTTACGCCTATTCATCAGACATTATGTGTTTTGTGCACGCTCTGGGTATAACTGTATCACCGTTTTGTATCGTATCTGGTCATCCATTAGTAGTCATTACTGTGGTTCCGGTTCATCCACGTTCCTGCCCATAGAAGTACATATCAATATCAACACAGCACTACAAAGTCCAATGGCAGACACTGTTTCATAAATAAATCATGTTCCCGAACCTCATCAACACTCTTCTAAATCGGCTTCCGGAATCGCAGAAAGTTCCGTGTTCTTTGGTAGATGAACATTGACACGATGCTCTCTGTTCGCAAAGCGAATCGTAGTCAGGACTCCCACTTCTGTCTTTTCCAACGTCTCTAACTTGAGGTTTCGAAATACACGACATGCCATCGCGCTCGTGAGCGCTATTGCGGGAACCGAAAGCGAGAGCTGCATAACAGGAGAAGCACTGGGAGATACAACTTGAACCGCACACGAAATATTGACTCCGTTCGTCATCCTATACAACGAGTCTTGGTATCCGACTCCTGATCGAGAAAAGAAGGACGTACGAATAATATTGCTGTCCACCTTGTAGGATTGCCCTGGAAAGACGAGGAAGTGCCTTTTCTCTAGAACAAAAGTTCTTCCAACTCCTGGGCTGTGTCATATCCCGGGGGTGGGACATGAGAATCTTGAAGGTGATCGCAAAGTGCACGAGGGCATCAAATACCATAGGCACGATGAACGCCGCGGACACGTAGCCACTGACTTTGACGTTGATGCAGTGCCCCGTGTTTGCAATTTCGTAGTAATCGTGCAACGGATCAATGAGCACCAGCGTAGACGCGCCGACCGCGCCAACCCAGAGTGCTGTGAAAGCATGGGAAACGAGTCTCTCCTGGAAAAACACGGCATGGACACGTTTGAGAAAGAGATAGGAGGACGATCCGGACGCAAGGACGAGGAATATGCAGATAATCAATTGCATGACACCACAATTTCGGACAGGGCCAGCTGACGAAGAGATTATCAAAGATAGCCCTTGATCTTCATGAACTACTTACTCTTCGCCAAGGCCGACATGAGTACTACAACGAGTGCCCATAACCTGACTGAAATCATCACAATGACGAACTAGATTTTGAAAATGAGTTACCTAGATGAAAAATAAGCAAAGAGCACCGGGGTAGGTTTGCTGGTTCGAATGATTATCCAGTCACTGGGTATACTAGAAAGAATATCCCATGTTAAAGCCTTGGATGACACTTGTTAGCCATCCCTCCGATCAAGCACGGGCTTGTACATACCCCAAAGGTGACAAGGAAAACATCCTTTGTTGCTTCATACTCGTTTGCAAGGGTTGGTTGGAGGTAATTGAGATATACGCCTGGATTCAGGATAGGCTGGGAATTATTCCCGCTCATCAGGACTGCAAAACCAGAAGCGGGGCCGATCAAATCGCAACAGTCGCCAATTAAATAACTTCTGACTTTCTCCACAGCATTCACCTAAAGGACAGCTGACTCACTGATATGATAGCGACCCACCGAAATTCGGCAGTACAGCCTACTAGCTTCCACGAAGGAACCATTGTGAACGACATGTATCACTTGCCAAGGTGGCGCTCAGGGACGTAAACACAGCAATTAGTTACTTAAAGCGGCAGATTCCTCAGAAATCTGCTTCACTGAACGAAATAGATATTAGAGCTCTCTGGAATCTGGAACCCTTTTTGGCACTTTACCTGGAAATCGAGGCCATTGAGTGGTGGTCACGGTACCGGTGGATAGTAGTAGGTACTATAAAGCGCCATTGGAAGGCGATGCAACCAAGTTCTTGATATCATTCCGTTCTACTCGCTTATTACCCAATTGGGAATCTGATTTTATATTAAATCCGACCACTACTGTTGAACTCTCGGATCCGGATATTGGCCCATCACTGTGACGAATGACTATGTTAGCGAGTGCATTGGCGTTGGATATACTCTGTGCATTGGTAGGCTGTTTCATCCACTTTACTGACTACCACTGATCTGATCGGAGGCTATAGGCCGCCCATCGCTGGTTTAATCAACATGAACCCTCCATCTCGTGCAGCTTATTACCTGTATTAGCAGTCCCTTTACCTGCGGCATGGATTCTGATCAACAATTCATTCTCGTATATGGCGGCCTCACTGGCGGCCTATCTGGTTTTCTTTGTCACTCTGTTCACGTCCATTGTACTCTATCGCCTCTCTCCATTTCACCCCCTCGCAAAATATCCTGGCCCCATCCCATGCAAGATATCACAACTATGGGCTGTAGCAGTTTGTTCCCGCGGGAAAACACACCACTACCGCAAAAAATTGCACGATCAATATGGACCCATCGTCCGCATTGGTACGTCGTTTCATGTGTATCAATTTGATTCTGCTGATGGAGCCAAGGGCCAAATGAACTGTCCGTTACTGACAAGGATATGCTTCCATACATCCTTGGATCGCAAGGAATGCCAAAGGGGCCTAGTGAGATTCTCAAGTACGACTTCCATAGCAGCTCCGTACTCATCTTTGATCTGCGTTAGTGTTCGAGGGGAGGCGAATGACTCCAGTTAGTGACAAAGAGATGGAGCATCTCAACCTGATCAGTACCCGGGATCTGCAGCGTCATGCTGTGCTGCGGAGAGCTTGGAACAAAGCTTTTGCGAACTCTGCTCTAAGAGATTACGAAGAGCTGATGCTTCTCCGTGCCCATCAATTGATCAATAGTCTCAGGAGTATCTGCAAAGAGCGAGGCGGAGTCGCTTGCGTCGATATCGCAGCTTGGATTGGTTACTTCACGTGAGTGTTCGTCTGCACATGATCACTCTCGCTAACATTAGTGCTAGGTTTGATTTTATGGGAGACATGGTGTAAGTCCGAGTCAGCTCTTAGACTGATTGAACTCTCAATTGTAAAACATGGACGCTTAAGTTTTGGGGGCGGATTTGAACTCATGCGTGATGGTGACTGTGACAAAGTACTGTCCAACTTGTCGAGATCACTCTAGTCAGCTATTTCCATTTCCCTTTTTTTGTGATCTCACCTCTTTCTCAGTTATGCTTCCCTCAGCCAAGCTGTCCCATGGTTTTCATGTGTAATGCGCAACCTTCCTTATCTCGGGAAGCCAATGAGTAGTCTTGGGTTATTCGCTGTCGAACGGGCTAAGATACGGTATCGTCAAGAACAAGAAAGGAGGGATCTTTTTTATCATTTGGTAATCATATTCATGTCTGTAGTTGTACTCGTTCCCACTGACCGCTGATCCCAGCTCGCGGCTCATCAAGCCGATTCGCAGGACTCTTCCTTGCAATTGATTGTCTCCAACTCGCTTCTAGCCATTATAGCTGGCTCAGACACCACTGCTTCAGTCTTGAGAAACACTATATTTTATCTGCTCACGAACCCAACCTACTACACACGTTTACGTGAAGAAATAGATGCAGAATTTCCGCTGACAGAGACGAACCGGCTCGATACAGAAATCTTGCCGGGTCTCCCTCTCTTAAATGCAGTGATGTGCGTCTTCATTCAATCCTGCCAAGGATCTATATATTCATATGGTCATGGCAGAAACGAAGTTATGCGTCTCCAGCCTCCGATCCCAACGACACTGCAGCGTGCGCCCGCGAGGGGCACGAAAGGCAAGCTCGTTGGCGCTCAGTAAGATCAAACCGAGCCCCATAACTTTTGTATCTCACATGCCTTTCAGCTATTTCAAAGAGGGAACTCACATCCAAGTACCCCTTTACGTCCTGCACCGTGATCCCAAGTATTTCTTTCCGCGCCCAGATGATTTCTGGCCAGATCGGTGGATTCTGGAGAGTCTCGGCTCACAAGAGATTGTGTTGGACCGCAGCGTATTCATACCCTTCTCCATGGGGCCAGCAAACTGCGCGGGAAAGCCACTGGCGATTATCGAGATGAGAGCAGTCATAGCCCTCTTCATGATGCATTTTGACGTGGCATTTGATGATAATTTCGATCCGAAAACTTGGACGGAATCCTTGAAGGACTATTTCGTCTTGGAAACTGGGAAGCTGATGGTTAAATTGAGGGTAAGACGAAGTGAAGGTGCCGAGTAATAAGCTCCATGGAACCCAAAAATATTTCTGTTTCCTAAGTCGTAGTTCTAAGCTAGAGAGAAAATGTAGTTCCCTTCTGATTAGATATCGAGATCCTCGTCGGGATCATCATCGTCAATGTCATCAGCCGAGTCCGGTTCATAAATGATTGCTCCCCTCATAGAAGGTACTGAAGGTACAAGTTCACCTGGAACAACGTCGTCAATTGCACTGATACTTGCATACGATAGTCTAAGATATCTGACCTTCGTGAGCGTAAGGCAGGGGGACCTGTGCCCTCGATCTCTCCTGGGATGGAGTGAGTTTCAGATTAAAGGATACAGATTGCGTTCCATCAATTGGTTTCTGGAATTATTGTTCAGACCAAGATCGACACACCGGACCAAGGAAACAAACCTCCTCAGGGGGTCTGCTTCGAGGCCAAATACTCTTCAAACTCTCTAGCCTCTCGAGGTGCTCCGGACCGATGCCGCTCCAAGCCTCGATTGTCCGCTCGATCGACCGTTTACCATCTGCCGCCATCCCTCTGACTATCAGCTCGACGACAAATTCGGATGAATCGGGTCCTGCTCCAGAGCATGTACCGCTGCCGGCGGATCCGTAGACGAGGGCCTCGCTTTCATGGACGCGTTCCGAAATGGGAATCAAGATGGACCAAAACTTTTCAGCTGGCCCGGCGGGGGGCGGGAGCGTGAGGTACGACGACGCGAGGTGGGTCAGCAAAGCCGGAGGGTGGGCGATGATGTGCACCAGAGTTGCCGAGAGGCCAGTCTGCGTCAATATTGGCAGCAAAGGACAGGGAAGGAGATGCAGAACCAGTACGGACGGCTCTGTGGGACGAACGTGTGGGCTGAGTGCAAGCGACGAAGACGCGAGAGGAAAACAGATGCCAACGCACGCGAACGGGCGGTGATCAGGCCGAGAAGAGACTTGATGAACGTGTATGTCTGAGAAATCGACGCGAGATCTGCAGCGAGGGTGTCGATAGAGTCTATGATAACCTGAAGCGATCCTGAGGGGGCTAGAACTTCGCGATGAGCTTCCTCCCTCGTAAATCGAGAATTGACTGACCTGAACGAACGGCGGTCAGGACTTCGTCACGCGGATCGCGCGATTCATCGTACCCGGGAACTTGTGCAGTGTAGTCAAGCACCTTTAGGGAGCCGCTCGAGGTGTTTGGCCAGCCTGCGATCAGGGATGTTGGAGTGTAAAGAAAACAGACCAACAAGGTTTGTATCGGGCGTTTCAAGTTCGTGGGCTGTATGAGGCTGCGAAGCACGGGCAAACACGTCTGTGAAGCCGAGGATTGAATAAGAATCAAAGGCTGATGGGGACGCGAACCACTTGGGTCCGCGATGATGGAAGGGAGAAGTGCCATTGAAGACGAAACGGGGACAAGATTGATGAACTACTACAGTTGAATTGTGACAATATATATGTCAAATATCAGACGACTCCTTGCTTTGATCTGTTTCCCATCGTTCTCTGTCCAGGCCCATTGCATCCATCCTCCACTTGAGAAGACCAAGCTTACCGACCTCTTTCTCCACCGAGAATCCCGATTGGCGCAAGGCAGTATATTTATAGTCAAGGAGGAGAGTAGCGGAAGTTTTGATGACCTGGACATCCCGAGTCTCCGTGAAAACATGGTGAACGGCGAATGCCAGAATGTCGTGCTGCACGTCGGACTTGCGAAAGGGCTCCTCGACGTAAAAGTGTCGGATGGTTGCAACCGAAGATGTACCCTTGGCGTAGAAATTTCTGGTCTTGTCCGCTAGAACATCGCGGCCTTGTTCGTTTTTCTTCACAAAGGGCTGTTCGGACTGCGAGTCCTTCGATGCGTCGACGGCGATGAGGCCGATGAATTTGGAACCGTATTCAAGAATGAAAAGGCCCGATGAGGGCGAGCGAACATAGTATTTTTGCAGGTCTGCGAAATCGGGCCTGCGCATGAGGTTGGATGCGACATCTTCAAAATATGGGCGGTTAATCCTAAGGATTAAAAACGAATGTGAGCGCGTGCATGTCAGTCGAGTATGGGTGTGTACCAATCGATCCCAAACAGTAGAGGAACGCCCCAACAACCGAAAGCTGGCAACGGTAGCAACCATCCCAACCAGCGATACTCTGGCTTTGGCCACCAATCCAACAACTGAATCATGATACACGACAGTCCGACCCATAAGCTAAGGGTCAATGGATGGAATGTAGCTGGATGATAGTCAGTCTACGACCTGTTTTCAAGGGAAACATTCTACCTCGTTTATTGGCCACCGCAAGTCCTTCCATAGCGGCTAGCCCGAGCGTGAACTTGACGAGTTTTTCATCTTCTGGTTTGTAGGGGCGGATGATTGCCCTAGGCTCAACCATGGTGCTCAGCAAGTCAATGGAAGCGGCGGCCTGATCGAGAAGACACACGTTCGCACATATATGCCGCGAGAACGACAGGTACATACTCACACAGCATTCTTCCCCCCTTCTGGGGATGATATCTGTACTAGGCACGAGCGCAGCAAACCGGGATGGCGGCGGCTCAGAACCCACCAATACAGGTCAGATCTTTTGCTGAAATTGTCTCACGCACTCGCGGTACACGACAGTCGTGAAGGGCATAACCTGATGCACTTGTCTTCATCAATGTTCGTACAGACAGCGCGGAGTGAAGGAGGGAGACAGGTATGCACACAAAAGAGGAAGCTAGAGAAACAGAGACAAGAAGAAAGCCAGCCAGAAGGAAAGAAGAATACAGCATTTCTATATCTATTTACTTCTTCTTGGCTGCTTTCTCGGCGGACTTGGTAACTGTGCAACAATGAGTTATGCTTGGCGACATTGCATATTCGAAATCTCACCTTTACCACCAGACTTGTCAGTCTTCTCAACGGATTTGATGACACCGACGGCAACAGTTTGTCTCATGTCACGAACGGCGAACCGACCCAAAGGTGGGTATTCGTTGTACGACTCAACACACATGGGCTTAGACGGAACAAGCTTAGCAATGCAAGCATCGCCAGACTTGACAAATTTCGGGGCCTGTTCCAGAGATTTGCCACTCCGACGGTCAATCTTCTCGATGAGCTCGGCAAACTTGCAGGCAATGTGGGCAGTGTGGCAATCGAGCACCGGAGCGTAACCAGCACCGATTTGACCGGGGTGGTTGAGGATAATGACCTGAGCGTTGAACGAGGCAGCTTCCTTGGCGGGATCGTTCTTGGAGTCGGAAGCCACGTTCCCACGACGAATATCCTTAACCGAGACGTTCCTACATACAAGTTAGTAGGTCCGCCTAAGATATTTCATAGATAAAAACATACTTGACGTTGAAACCGACGTTGTCACCGGGGAGACCCGCCTCAAGCTGTTCGTGGTGCATTTCGACGGACTTGACTTCAGTGGTCACGTTCGAGGGAGCAAAAGTGACGACCATGCCAGCCTTGATGATACCAGTTTCGACACGACCGACAGGTACGGTTCCGATACCACCGATCTTGTAGACATCCTGAAGAGGAAGACGAAGGGGTTTGTCGGAGGGACGGGTAGGAGGCTCGATGGCGTCGATGGCGTCGAGAAGGGTCTTTCCCTTGGTGGAACCACCTTTGACTTCCTTCGTCCATCCCTTATACCAAGGCATGCTATTCCGACCTTCAGAGTGCTGTCGGTCAATCTAATGAAGTAGCACGTACTTGGGGGACTCCTCAAGCATGTTGTCACCATGCCAGCCAGAGATGGGGACGAAAGCGACAGCTTTCGGGTTGTAACCGACCTTCTTGATAAAGGTCGAAGTTTCCTTGACGATTTCATTGAAACGGTCCTCGCTCCACTATCGACGAATATTCAGCAGGAATCCTTCGGGGGAAAATGTGCAACAAACTTTGGTCGTGTCCATCTTATTTACTGCGACGATGAGCTGACGCACACCGAGAGTGAACGCCAGAAGAGCATGTTCACGGGTCTGACCGTCCTTCGAGATACCAGCCTCGAACTCACCGGTACCACCGGCGATAATGAGGATGGCACAGTCAGCCTGAGAAGTACCAGTAATCATGTTTTTAATGAAATCACGGTGTCCGGGAGCATCAATGACCTGGTATTTCACGTGAGAATCATCCCGCTACGTCACCTCAGCAGAAACGACATACGGTGACCATGTACTTGGGAGTCTCGAATTTCCAGAGGGCGATATCGATCGTGATACCACGCTCACGCTCAGCCTTGAGCTTGTCGAGCACCCATGCTGAGAGATCATCAGCGACCTGCCACATCAATCGGGGCTCATCGATGTCTCACCATACTTGAAGGAACCCTTTCCGAGTTCAGCGGCTTCTTTCTCGAACTTCTCGATGGTACGTTTGTCGATACCACCACACTTGTAGATCAAGTGACCAGTGGTAGTTGATTTTCCGGAATCGACGTGACCGATGACTGCGATAACATGATCAATGGAGATAACAATAACGGGAGACACTACCCACCGACGACGTTAACGTGAGTCTTATCCTTTCCCATTTTGACGAGTTTCTACGTGCACAGGATGAGTACGGTGTGCCAGAAATGACGATGGTAAAGATCAGTGATATCAGACGATACGATGGCATTGATGCGAGTCGTCGACGAAGAGGGGGTGACTCGGATGAGAGGAGAGACAGATGGGATGATACTTACTTATGAGTACAGAAATAAAAGGGAAAAAAAAAGTGAAAGACTCTGGGAGAGGATGTGGTGGTACGAAAGAAAGAAAGAGATTCCAGATGTTTGCAGATAGTTATACCCTTTTCCGCTCCGAAAATTTTTATCGATACAAGATCGATGTGATTCGATGCCGACGATAAACTGATATGCCGTCGACTCCGCCACCCAAACTTACAACTCCGCGGCCATTGCCATCTACTGCAAGTTTGACTCGGATATTCCTTCTATATTCGACTTGCTATTGATACAATATCGACTGCCCCCCAGCAGCAGTAGTCTCATCAGCGCTCGACACGGTGAGATGGCTCATGGTAGACATAAAAGTGGAAGCTTGGCGGGAAAATCTAGTGGCCACATACCAAATCAGGTGCCTCGCCTTTCATCCAAAGTTGACAAGATTGGATCGCTCGCGAGGCCTTTGCCTCGTTCCAATCATCAGCTGACACACGCAGGAAATGCAGGTGGTTGTGGGGCCATCTGTGGCTGATTTCCATATGGCCTTTTTGCCCCCCAGCCATCGTTACCACTCAGGAACCGGGACCGGAGAATACTCTCAAACGTCGGTCTTGCGTCAACTTTAACCTGTAGACACGCCCTCACGAGTTCTGCAGCGTCCCCGAGGGCTCCTCCGCCGTCGACCTCCTCCCCGCCGTTTGCCTTGTCGTCACCACAGCGTTCGTCGAGAGCGATCGACGCATTCGCAAAAGGAGACTGCAAGCCCTCCTGTGCTTCAGCCGCTGTTAAAAATGGACATTCTCCGACCACGAGAACGTAGGCCACGACCCCAAATGCCCATACGTCCTGTTCCTTTCCGTAGTATCGCTCGCCTCGTAGGATCTCCGGTCCGGCATAGTCCAGCCTTATCGTAGCTGATTTTCAGGACAGAAAGGGGTTATAAAGGTAAGGGACTTACGTCCCACTGAATGTATCCCAACCAGTGTGCTTGATAAGTCCCGAACTCCCAAAATCTATCAGAACGCAAAGGCCATCTGGGCCAAGAACTACGTTCTCGTCTTTCACATCACGGTGAACTGCACAGATCTATCAAACATTCATTGCATGAGTGTCGACGAAGCACTTACCGATCCCGTTGTTATGCAAAAAACAGAGAGCATCAGCCAACTGACCAAGATAGCTGCGGATGTCGGCGGGTGGGAGACCCTCTGGATATGCTTCGACCAAGTCAAAGAGATCCGTCGGGGGGCGGGGTTCTCCGGGAAGATGTTCAGGAGACGTCGATGGCAAAACAAGATAGTAGTAGTGGTTGTCTTCGAAAAAGTCATGTAGGGGGCAGATATTAGGGTGGCCATTGACTACCTTGCCCTCTTCCCAACAGGTATTTAATTCTGTGCATGGAGATGATATTAGGTGGCGATGTCGTTTCGGATCCCACGAACGACGAGGTGGGAGTGTGTATGACTTGGCGGATATGAGAGACAGGACATAAATCTCTATTGGTATCGTTCCGTATTCATGGTGCCGTTTCCAGCAATCGGCAAGAATGCGTGACTTGATTATTTGCTTGATGACCAGCGGTGGCTACCACACGATGAGGGCTGTCCGTGGTGGGAAAGATGTAGCTCCTTACCCCGAGAGTTCCATCCGATCTATATTCGCGAGCTCTTTTGACCAAGCCGTATGCGCCTCGACCAATCTCTCGCTCGATGAAAAAGTTTGAGATATTTTTTCTATCTGGAAGCATCTGTAGACCAGATGTTGGGGTTGGAGGTCCGGTGCTGGCGGTAGACGATAGCCCACTTCCAACACTGCCGGATCGACGAAGAATCCGTGGCATGGCGGGAGGTGGCGAAGGCGGTTCAATCGGGGCGATTGAGACACGACCGGCGATTAGAGAGACACGCTGCTGAGAAGACCGCCGGCGGGGGCGCGGAAGAGTCGGGGAACGTAATGGTGATGGTGGATTGAATTCGGGCGAAATCGACTGGAAAGGGAGGGGTAGCTGCACTCCCGGAGGACAGTCAGAGATGGGTGAATCTGTGAATTGCGACGAAAGTTGGATGTCAGGTTCAAAATTAAGAACCGCCGACTTGAATATGGGAGTATTAGTGACCAGGGGCGTTGGAGGAGAGCGTCTCGATCCAAGTGTGGGTTTTCTAGCCGCGTATAGAGGGAGATCAGGGAAGGGTAGGTGGCCATTTTTGTCTGGTGGTGGGCTGGTGCCTAGTCTCGGAGCATGGTGGTCGTCGGATTCCCAGTCGAAGCCACGGCCGATGCAGGTAACGCCCCAACTATTGCCTACACTAGCTGTCCTGTCGTGGATGGGCGGGGCGGGAACGAGCCAGTCGTCGTCATCAAAAGTGAGATCGAGAGCGGACTGTGTAAGCATAAAAAGGGACAATATTCGTTGTTTGACAGATTGCAAGTCAAACGCGAAACTCAGAAGATTAATATTGAAGACAAGAAGTGAGTGACACTGCAAATTACGCCCATCTTCGCACGCCAGTGCCACAGCGCGCTATACCGTGGTGATAGGACAGCCCGCGGGTGATTCAGAGGCAGTCCTTCTGTCAATTTCCTCTGTTAAAGCACACGAATCAATCAATCGTGATATCGCGACGTCTGGAAACGGGCGACTGCGAGAACTCCTGATCCAAAAGAACTCACCCGTTTTCACAGGGGGTTGCAACACAGCCACCGGTATTGACGTGTATTTGTTCACTCCTCCCCACATCAGCTCTTGCCACCGTCGTGCCCGTCAAGATCGCCCTCCTCCACCTTAGAAATCGTGAGTATACCCTCCCAGAGATACCAAATGGATACGACGTCTTGTCTCGAGAGTCTCAAGCATCTGGTCGAGACTCTGGCGATGGATGCATGGTTGGACGCGTGGATGATGTAGCCCTTGCCATTTTTGCCTTGTCGACACCCAAACGCAACTATCTTCTGATACATTTGCTCAGATCGCCATGGTCGTCAAGATTCCAATTGTCAAAAAGCGCACCAAACCATTCAAGTCCGTGTGCCCTTCATGACTGTCTTACGGTCCCTCATCCTCCCATACAGGCGCCACCAGTCCGATCGTTACCACAGCGTCAAGGAAGCATGGCGAAAACCAAAGGGTATTGACAACAGAGTGAGGCGTCGTTTCAAGGGGCAGCTCCCCATGCCCAAGATTGGTTACGGGAGCAACAAGAAGGTTACTCTTCTTCTTTCCCAGTTGGTATCAGACTGTATCTCCCACCCCAGACCCGTCACCTACTTCCCAACGGCTACAAGAAGTTCCTCATCAACAATGTCAAGGAAGTAGACATTCTCCTTATGCACAACAAAAGCTACGCTGCAGAGATCGCACACAACGTTAGCAGCCGAAACCGTACCATCATCCTTGAGCGGTACGTTATTCTGTTTGGTGACTGACGATTACTTGCTGAGATCTATTCACAGGGCAAAGGCACTTGGCGTCAAGGTGACGAACCCCGCTGCACGTCTGCGGTCAGAGGAGTAGCCTATTGTGATCATGTTTTACCTCGTCACATGTATTCATTCCATACGTCGTATGCTCTAATTAAAAGCATCATGCGATATGAGCCCTGCATATGTTTAGTTCCTGATTTGATCAAAATGTCTACATCGACTTTCCTAATGCAGTCAACACTCCTCCACTTCTTTCGTAGACCATGGCTAGCACAAGGCAAGCTCGTCATTTTGCTCGTCCCCGGGCCCCCTCTAACCTTACGACGCACGCACAGGCCTGCAGAGCACGCTGGATCCTGGTACGAAAGAGATGGTACGCCTCGTGTGGCAATCGGGTGCTCTGCACGTCACTGATGCATTCGTTACAGCCCGTGTGTTGAGCAAGCAGTTGGCCGAGTGGCTAGCAGCAGTGCAACCAACGGATGAACAAGAATTTACACCTCCCATCGCGGGATGCAGAGCGATTATCGCTCCGTTCGTTTGCACTGCTGCACCGTCCAGTCCTCTGGCATCTGACTAGAGGATCTACAGACACGCAGGTTACACGTGGTCAGGGCGCGCTGCTGCTTGGGCGTATAGGAGCATAGATACGAGAGGAATGTGAGTTCCGTCAAACTTGGATCAAATCAATCTCATCATCAATCGGCATATCTTGAAGCAAGCGAGTCTTCGTTCTTGGCCCTGCACACCATGTCCATTTGAACCGTTGTGATGTTTCTGGCTGCGACTATTATGCCACGCCACTGGGAAAACTACGTCTTGACAAGGAGGGTAAGTGGTTACGAGCAAGTTTCATTGGGTATAGTGAGATGATGACCGCCTCCCAAGTTATTGAAGACCTTAAGAAGACGGGAAAATTTGGAACCATGTCGATTGACACGGACAAGGACGAGCATAGCATCGAGATGCATCTCCCTTACGTGTATCATATTTTTAAAGAGTCGGTTCTCCACCACTCTCCCTTGTCCCATCTAACGCATGCTGTGCTAGCTCCGACATCACAGTGGTGCCAATTCTCGTCGGTTCTATCAACCAATCTCAGCAGAAATCTTATGGAAGTATCCTCGCACCTTATTTTGCGGATCCTGAAAACTTCTTCGTGATTTCAAGCGATTTCTGCCATTGGTAAGTTACCCTGATGCTTGCGATCTCCCATCGTTTGATTGCGTGTAGGGGTAGATCGTACGGATACACCTTCTATTACCCGGAGCCGCTCCCTAGCGACGTACCCGGCATTTACCTCAGGAGCAACAACCAGGACCTATTCCAGAGACCCATTCACGCTTCCATACGTGATCTAGATCAGGAAGCCTTGGACATTTTGACCCTCTCGCAATCGTCCGAGGAGCACTCCCCTGCTGCGGACTCGCACATCAAATTCTTGGGATATCTAGACCGGACAGGGAACACCATCTGTGGAAGAAAACCGATAGGTGTACTCCTTGGTATACTTTCCGAGATCGAGAAGGAGGGTCTGAAACCGAGGTTGCGATTCGTGCGATACGAACAGAGCAGCAAGTGTACCAGCGTTTCAGGCTCCAGTGTGAGTTACGCCAGCGCGTACGTCTCGCTCCCGTAGAATGCACTTGCAGCCGCAGATGTAACTAGCGTGTAAACATGTATTTACCAAGGTCGAATGTTCCGTACGAGATTTGTGTCTAACCAGCACCCCCTGCTTACTTTCCACTCACAACATGCTAGCGGGGTAAATCTGTGGCCCAAACGTGTCGTCCACCTCACCCTCTGTGCCTGGTACCCCCACGTCATGGACAACCTGACCGTGGACATTATGAAATTATGCTTCAGGATTTGGAACAGAAGGGAGACACACCGTGCCAGTAACGTCATCGATCGCAATATCCTCGAATCCCCAGTCCCTCAAGGACGTCTGGTCGCTCAAGTGAGCACTCGAAGCTAGCGACACAGATTCCCACCGATCGCCAGCCTCCTGCCCAGTGCGAGAAAACTGGGATAGAGTGCAACAGCCGACCCGCAGCGGCAATTCGGGTCGCGCGACCAGAGCGCGACACATGGCGATGATCGGTGCCGCATGGGAGACCAGCAGCACGCGGCGCACGCGCTCGTGACCACCCCGACCGTGCAGAGCCGCCGGCGGTCGCGTCTCGATCTGGCGGATCAGGTGCGCTAGCACACCTGCCACGCGCGCATGGATACCCTTGACATCTTCGCCCTTGCGGGGGGGAAGCCAGACGGAGCGCCACGCGGGATCGATGTTGACCGTTTCCCAGGACGGACTGATCTCGGGTAACGCAGCCTTTAGTTCTGCGGCGGTCTTGGGGCGTGGATATAGGCCGGTGCCAGGGGCGACGGGGGAATACCACTCCGATAGTCCTTGGGGCTGTCCGTCAGGATCATTCTCGGAGGGCTCGCATGGAAGGTAGTCAGACCATGCTCGACATAGATCGGCAGCGATAGCCGCTCTGCGACGGGTTTTGCAGTTTGTAGGCAACGGTCTGTGCGTGGTGGTACAGTCCATCACGAGCCACAGATGATCTCTGAGAGGTAGCTGCTTACAATAAGGGGAACTGAAGATCGCGTTTGGACGCTGGTCTTCTGGGAGCGACTCAAAGTATGAGGCCAACTCTAGAGCTTGGGCCTGCGCTGCGAGATGTAGGATGAGCAGCGTAGAGGATCGACACTCTTACTTCTCCATGCGCAGCCAAGGGGGGATCTCTGGCGAGTCCTGTCGGGCTCGTCCTATACCATATGATGGAACGCTGGATGCAGTATTACACAAGCATCTACTAACCAGTCTGTGTTCAACCAGTTGGCTCTGAAGCCTGCGACTTGGGTGTTCACAAGCTCAACAATGAGCGTGTGCGGTAGCGAACTTACCGTGCCTGGCAATGTAGATTGTCTCTATCATGGAAGTCGATGGTCGATCGGGGTTTGACGTGACACTCTAAGGAAGGGAAAACTTGAAAGCAAGCCGCAATCACCGAAAAAAAATTTCGCTGACAGCAGGATTTGAACCTACGCGGGCAATGCCCAAGTGATGATGGGAATTCAAATCACTCGCCTTAACGACTCGGCCATATCAGCTTGGCAATGTCGATCAGTCAGCCGATAGTCATATATTGTATCTTGCAAGAGCCAACTTCTTCATCCGAGTGACCCTGACCACGCGAAGCGTACTACTATCTTCTTTCCCCTCCCCTCCTCTCTACTTTACATAAATATTGGCTGCCTGGGAGCAGCACGGGAGATTTTCATCATGGATTCGCTCATCCCATTCACGACGTCGGGATCCCTGGTAGATTGCGTGGACAGTACGTCTGCCGAGTCAACTTTTTCACAACCAGCCAACGTCCTGAGCGCATCTCCATGGTCTCGCTTTGCACCTCCACCGTCATATCCTCTTCCTCCCTCCTCGACGACGTAATCTACACCGGCAACTAGGAAAGATGCTGGTGGTCCTCAGAGACGGTCGAAAGTTGCACGGCGTATTGCGCTCTTATGATCAGTTCGGTGAGTGCCAGGCCGCCTTTGTTCCCATCACAGCCGTTCGTCGCTGGTCATCTCACCGCACGTTTCGAGTTAGCAAACCTTGTACTCGAAGATACCGTCGAACGAATATACCACGGCAACGCATTTGCGGAGCACTGGCACGGCCTCTTCCTCATCCGAGGGGAGAACGTAGTATTGTTGGGCGAGATCGTATGGCTGCAGTGCGCACGACCTCGTTTAGTTTATTGATGACCTTGTCCATCCAGGACCTCGACCAAGAGGACGATGTCCAATTACGACAAGTCGACTATCAGTTTCTGGATCCATATCACAAGAGTGACATTGCCAAGAAGAAAACTCGCGAGGATTTCAAGGCAAAGGTTCTATATGAACAAAAGGGATTCTGCAAAGAAGGGGGCGAGGGCGATGGGTATTGATAGGAGTTCGGCTCGGTCGATTTCTACGCGGTGACGGGAAATCGGGACATGGCGCACCACATTGAGTACATCGCTCGCGATAGGTATGGTACATTATATGCAACTACAATGTCCTCTTTTTCCCCCGCTCTGAGACGAGGCCTATTGAAGGGGGTTTCTCAGTCCCATTAGTCTGAATATCTGAATGTAGAGGTTCGGACGAGGCTTGCAAGGTGCCAGTGGGTTGTGGATAGAGTATGTCTTCGATGGATTTACGTATTTCACGCTCCCGCGAGGTAAGTTTGAGTAGAATACCTTCTTTCGTCTCCTTGTCAAACGAGACTTCTGCGGCACGAAGTTTCTGCCACCTTGAAAGCAGTCAAACGGGTTTACGAGGAACATGCAATGGGAGCTTACCCAGCATGCCGCCGGCATTTTTTCTTGCCAGTACACCACCACTCTCCATGGACGGGTGAGATGGCATCGGGCGGCGCTGGATCGCTGCCCGATTCCATCTTGATTCGCTCCTCCTCATAGCTCTCCAACACCTCCGGACCAAAGTCTACCCACTCCTCCTCACCAAAGCAGAGTCTCTGATCCCATCCACACTCGTCCATCTTTCCTGTTCTCTCGGAAGCAAGCTCCACCACTTTCTCGCGCCACATCACCATGTCCAATTCACGTTTCATAAGCTCACGTTCCTTCACCACCTCTTCGAGGCGTGCGTTCAGACGAGCAATCTCGCGTTCGGCTCTTCGCTTTGCTGCGGAGTCGAGCGGTTTGTGATCGTCAACGTCCATCTCATAAAGGTTTGTCCCGTTCATCTCGGTGTAGACCACACCTTCTCGCTTCGCAGCATTCTTGACGCTGTCCCACAACAGATCGCGCGCGCCGCCCGATATCTCCCATCGTGCAATGCGTGCCCGCATGTACTTTATGCCGCAGTCGTCAGAACAATATTTCGAGAACGCGCCACGGGATGGCTTGTGACATGCTTCGGTTGATGAAGGATTCTCGTGTTGGAGTCCGAGGAGACATCGCCGTTTCCACGTAGTCCGCAGATGTGGGCTTTCTGGGGTGATTTATGGGCTACCGAGAGTATACAAGACACGTAACACTTACTGTGAATGCACGGGGGACATATGAATTGATCCACGAGATCGATTTCCAAGTCGGGCATATTGACACACAATGTATGGAACCACTCATCACAACTAAGAGTTGCTGCATCAGACATGCACGAACGTCTGGGATCCGATCCGATGCTCACCGATCGCACGCAATCATCATTCTGTCCTCGTCATATCGTGTCTTGCAAACACAGTAGAGTTTATCGTCCTCCTTGTCACTGTCAACAGGGTCGGGTTCAGGGATGACTTCATCGATGACGACAGGGATGACAGAGGTAGAACGCGACCGCGCGTTGACGTTCGTTATGGCCTTGGGTATGCTACTTTTCGAAGAGGCGTCCGGGCCGTTGGGTTTCGCTTTGGTTTTAGGAACGGCTTTGGCTCGTGGTTTGGATGTTTGTTTCGTTTTAGCGGCAGGCTAACGAAAGGGAAGATAAGGACTGGCCGATCGCGTAACGAAGCGTGATATACGCACTTTTGGCGTCGCATCCTTTTTCTTTTTGCTTGCTGTCGTCTTGTCTTTTTCAGCCTTCTTATTGCGAACCGCAGGAGGGGGCATAGAGGCTCGATCTTTTTCCTCGTCTGTCAAAACAGATCCCTTGGGGATGAGTTGGGAAGATGGTGCCAATGACGGACTATCGGAGGTTTCATTCGAGCCCCGTTCGGTACTCCCGTTGGCATCTTGACCCAACGTGGTCGGTGATGGTAATGCCGGTTGGATTTGCACTTTTGGTGTGGGAGGGATGACATGGACCGGACGGTCTTCGACAAGGCTCAAAAGTTCATCGTCTACATCCATCATGGTTTGCTCCGAAACCGGTGGTTCTCGCTGAGAAGTATTGTCTGATTCACGAGATTGGCGATTTGATCCTGGCTGGTTGACTACGTCCTCAGAGGATGCATCAGGTACGGGTTCGATTGATGGAGGTTGCGAGGGGCTCCTACTCGTGTCGTGCGAAGCGGTGACAGGGGGGGTTGGATGCGTCGACACGCTGAGGGTTCCTGGCTGTTCGGCTAGTACAGGTGGGATGGCGATTCCCGGAGACAGCGGACGAGGAGGCGGACTAGCTACGAGAACATTGTCCACGTCCTCGACTGGTGAAGTTGGTTCTATCTTCCCTGATATTGGTTCGGCAATAACCGGGTCAGAGAACTTGAGTGGTGTGATGGTGCTTGCTCCTGCCGAAGCATCGGAACGGTCTGGTTGATGATCGGATTGGGTCCCAAAGGTCTTGACGTCATCAATGACGGGAGAAACTGGGACACGTGGGGGATGCAAAACGTGAGGTAAGTGAGCTTGTGTATCGGAGAAAGCAGGAGATCGCTGCTGAGTTGAAGTCGGCTCGGATGGTCGGCGATGAAAAGGTGCTCTCTCAGCGGGTAGGTGAAAAACAGAAGGTGCATATTCTGGAGTCGGGGCACGATGCGGCAACAGCGCCTCGCAAGTGAATAATGGTGGGGTCGGCACTGAGAAAGTGATAGTGAGACAGCGCGGATGGAGGAATGGAGGAACATACCATTTTCCGTGACGGATTCTGTCGGCATCTCTCTCTTGACTGGCAGCACCTCGAACGCGTCTGAATATCTGCGGCGTTCTGGGGAGCTAGGTTGTCTGTTCGACATGCGTGCTGGGGCGACGCGTGTGGGTTGTTCTTCCCAAACGCGGATCGGATGGCGTTCAAGGGGATGAAATTCAGTGGGGTTGGCGGGTGTGAATATGCTTCTGGTGTTGTCCATCGAATGGTCAACCGAAGGGGAAGACAAGGAGGGAGGACGAGACCGTGACCAGTCTCGAAGCGGGTCAGTCTCACGAGTGTCTAGGTGGTGGAGCCTTGATGGATGTCTATCGTCGTCGAGAGAAAAGATCCTGGTGGAGAGAGGAGATACCCTTGGTGGTGGGTGCTCCGCGCGGGCCTCGGAGACCAAGCGTTCGGGGGACAAGTCGTGTCTCGGGCTTTGAAAGGTTGACAAATCCGGTCTGGGTGGGTCCCTTGAATCGTTGGAGAGGATTTCGATACCACCTGCCATCCTTGGACCATATCCGTAGCGCGGAGACATGGGATAAGGAGCCTCTGCGAATGGAGAGCCAAAGCGGGTTGGGGAAGGATTTAGTTGTGGACGGATCTGCTGGGGAGAATGACGGTGAGGGGAGCTGTTGCGATGAGGGAAGGGGGAAGGGTGATGGAGGGCAGGGTAGGGAATGGAGTGAGAGTCATCGAATGGTTGTGCTAGGCGGGTGGGATCGATGTGATGGCGACGCAGGGTCGGGTAGAGGTTAACTGGGCTAGCCGAAGAGGGGACGGGAGAGGGTGAACGAGAGCGTTTGTGGGGACGAGAATTCTGGGCGTAGTGGCGGGCATTGTCGGTGTCAATTCTGCGACGCTCTTCTGAGGCAGCGTGTACGAGTACGTCGAGACCGATGAAAGGGCGTCTGTCTGGTGGTGTATCTGTAGTGTTGAGGATGGAGAGTAGTGACGAGTTACGTGGAGGAGGAGACGGATCGCGGAGGAGAGAAGAAATATCCATTCGACGTGGGGACATGATTGAACGAGAAACAAGAGAGAGAGAGATTACTATATTTAATCATGTACAACGAGACATTGCGATAAAAATCCACACGAAAGACCCTTTGAATGGCCATTCAAAACGGACACACCGCACCCAAGTCCCATCGTAAACTCGCTCTTCAGCCCACCAACGATCCCAAGGTCCTCGACCCCCACATCCTGAAAGGCAGTGAGTCGTCGTTGAGATGCTTTATGGGGCTGAACACTGAAATGAGTTACGACCTTGGGTGAATAGAATAAGTTACTGACCTGGTTGAAGGGGTGCCAGTGGGGTCGTTTATTAGTTTTGTGGGAAGAACTGTACAGTAGGACCCCGAGTGTCTGGTGAACCTAATCTACCGTCGTCTTCCTTCACCCCCGTCCCTTCCCAATGTCGGTGGCAACTCGAAACCCGTTTGCCCTCCTCGAAGGTCACTTATTTTCTATTTTATCTTGTCTTATTTCCTTACAGTCATCATACAGAGGACAACGAAACTCCCTCTATCCCTCCCCCTCCCCCCCAGTCTGCCCCCGCCCCGCAGACATCTGCCCCCCAAAAGCGTGCCAAGGTCGGCCCCGCCTCTCGTGGCGGAAAGTACTATTCACGAGGCGGTGCACGCCCAAACGCCGATCGCGAACAACCATCCGACGATCCCCCTGTCGCACCAGAAGCCAAACAGAGACGGTGTCCGTCCCTTTCACACTTCTCCCACTTCCCCCTCTCATCCCATCCTCCCAGCCGATGGCGAACGCAGAGAGAGCCGCGGCAGAGGCCGTGGTGCCAACCGTGGTGGTAGAGGCCGCCCATTTGACAAGCACAGCGCCACCGGCAAGATGTGCGTTCTCCCTTCCTTGTCCTCTCTTTCTTCCTCATCGTCCCTGCAGCGATTCGGACAAGAAACTACACAACGGCTGGGGTGGAGACGATGGAAACACAGAACGCAAGGTCGAAGAAGCCGCGACGGTCGACGCCGCAGCAGAATCTACTGGCATGAACGACTGGGGTGCTCCCGCGGATGCCGAGGCCTCCGCAGGCGGTTGGGATGCCCCCGCTCCAGATGCTGCTCCAGGCCAATCGTCTCCCGACACAGACAAAACTGAAACACCCCGCAGAAAAGACCGAGATCAGGAGGAAGAGGACAACACCCTCACCTTCGACCAGTACCTTGCTCAGCAAAAGGAAAAGGAACTTGCTCTCATTCCAAAACTCGAAACACGCAAGGCCAACGATGGCCAAGACGACATCTGGGATGGCGTAACCCTGTTGGAAAAAGGCGAAAGCGAATCCTACTTTTCCGGAAAGGTACTCCTTCCCTTGCCCTCCCTTTTCCTTTACCACTTCTGATCCCCTCCCAGACAAAATCAGCCCCAAAGGCACGTAACGAGAAGAAAGAAAAGGTCTTCATCGAAATCGAGGCCCGCTTCGATCGCCCTGCCCGTGGTGGTCGTGGTGGTCGTGGTGGTGGCGGTGACAGAGGTGAAGGCAGAGCCCGTGGTGGTCGTGGTCGCGGCGGCGGCAGGGGACGTGGCGCTGCCGCCGTAAACGTCGATGACGAGGCTGCTTTCCCGTCTCTCTCGTAGGCAAATACGAATTCAGACATTCCTTGTCGAGTGTTCTTTGGTCCCGTTCTTTGGTCGTCGTGCTAATGAAATTTACTGCCACCCACATTCAAAGCCATGTTTCGTGAATTAAAAAAAAAAAAAAAAGCGTGATTGTAGCTTCAGAGTCTCGCAAAGGACATTTGCGCGAAATTCCTCGGACTCGGTGCTCTACCCACCACCCGGGTCCGGCCCACGATGGACGGTAGCTGTGCTAATACGTTTTGAATAGAATTGGTCTCGGAACAACAGAAAACCACAACATGGTCATGATGTCGGTCTCGATTCGTTCCCAAAGTACTCCCATTGACCCGCGGGGACCTTTTCCTCCAGTGGCTCCCAACTGTATGACGGTCAGCCCTGTGTAAAGTCACATGAGCACGGGTCACCTACGCTTTCCACTCTAGCATGTTCTGAACGAGCTGCAGCTCGTCCTTTGCAATATCCAGAGACTCCTCAATTTGTCCTTCGTCTAGCTGTTTCTCCACGCTAGCTATGTCTCCATTTGCACCCTCCACAATGTTGAGCTTGTGTTTCGTAAGGGCCTCGACACCCTGCCGATAGACGGACGTCGAAGGTATCGACGCAAGCACAGAAATCGTGGATTTGTATGTCTCTCTGAGTTCTGGGAGCGGATTTGGGTGCACCGCGAGGCCCGTAATGCCTGTCGTCTTCTTGACGACTTGGTGTAGCACGGGGCGGGTGAGTCTAAACATGATGGAGGTCGCGGAAAGAACCGTAAATTGTAAATCGACTTTAGCGACTTTGTGCACACCAACATGGCTACTCTTGCGCTCAACCAGACTCGCTCTTTTTTTCGTCTACCATGGCTCACGCGCGCTACATTTCCGCTCGCGTTCCCGGCGTCATTCAACCTCGCGCTGCCCGTGTTGCAGCCCCTCCTTGACCTCCTTCCCGCCATAGTCCTTGCCGTACCAAAAAGCAAAGTCTCCCATTCCCGAAAATCGATGCGTAGTGCCAACAAGGGGCTCAAGGACAAGCAGAGTACGTCGTTGCACTCTGTTTTGAATGCTCTTTCTGATCGTTTCTCCCTGCAGACATTGTCAACTGCCCGGCTTGTGGAGCAGCCAAGCTCGCCCATCACGCCTGCAGAAGCTGTTACGATGCCGTCATTGCAAAATCCAAGCAACAGTCAAGGTACAACGCGTTGTCTAATACTACGAGAGGGTCCTCGTCATAGGATCTCTCGCAGGACAATCTGGGAAATTTCGTCGAGTTAGACAGCATAGAGATACTAGAAATGTGTGCCATTTGTACCCTGCAGGACGCGTGAGATATGTTCGGTTCCGCCTTGAATCATGGGGTGAGAGAGGACCCGCCGGATCTTCCGCCGAACCTCAATGTTATCTTCTATCCTCTGTTCCAGAGCCTCCACAGTGCGAACTATGTCTACGCACGCAGCGCCAGGTCTCGCTGCTGTTCTGGAGAAACGTCCAGACGACGTCGTCATTACCTTTGCAAAGCGCACTGCGATGGGCAGGCACCGAAAGGGCCATTTCAAAGACACTCCCGTCGACGAGATGATGCATGCATTGTACAAGGTGTGTCCGGTGATTTCCCGGCACGCAGGCGACAAGAATGATGTTCGTACTGCTTTCTACAGGCAACGTTCAAAGAGACAGGGCTCGACCCTCGAAAGATTGACGACATATGTGTCGGTACGTATCATCTGAGTTGGCGCCCTCAAAAGTCTGATCCGTCACCAGGAACCTGCCATCCACCTTCCCCTGCCTATTCATCACGCGCGGCTGCTCTGGCTGCAGGTATACCCCATGAAGTGCCCATATCGACGGTGAACAGATTGTGTTCCTCCGGTCTCATGGCCATTCGCAACATTGCCTACGCAATTCAGTCAAAGGAGATATCCCTCGGTGTCGCGGTCGGCGTAGAGAACATGTCTCTCAAGTGAGTAGTGCTCTCAACAATCATTCGTCGTTCGCTCAACGGTCGATCAGTCCACGTCCAACACCGGTCGTCTCCGAAACGGTCGACAACAATTCGCAAGCGCGCGACTCTATCCAGGTGTGAGAGAAAAATTTTCGTCGCGTGATTTGTATTCAATTGCCCTGCTCTAGCCCATGGGCTGGACTGCCGAATTGGTCGCACAGACCTACAAGGTCCCGCGAAGCAAGCAGGACGAGTATGCGTTGATTTCGCACACTAGAGCCAGCCAGGTAACCCATCCCGTCCACTTCTAGGAACCTTTTTTTTCACCATCGACCTTCGGATACTAGGCTCAGGCCACAGGTATATTCGCCGAGGAGATCATTCCGATTGAAGTGCGCGGTTCTGTCATCTCAACAGACGACACTATCCGTCCAGGCGTGACCGTGGAATCCCTTGCGGGTCTGAAACCCGTGTTTCCTGATTGGGGCGACACCACTAGTGCAGGTAATGCTAGCGGTATCGGTGACGGTGCTGCACTGTGCATCCTTACGACGAGGGAAAGGGCACAAACTGAGGGAATGAATATCTTGGCGAAATGGGTAGGGTGCGCCGTCGTGGGTACGTTCACGGTTTCAGCAGGATTGGAATGACAACCTGAGCGGCGCGCCCAAGGTGTCGAGCCAAGGTACATGGGGATCGGTCCCGTTGCAGCTATCCCCAAGGTCTTGTCTCGGTTCGGCCTCTCGAAAGAAGACGTCGACGTATACGAGGTCCTGACCCTTCTGCGTCTCATTTTTAGACGGAGCTGACATGATACAGATCAATGAAGCGTTTGCATCACAGTTTGCTTACTGCGTAGAAGAACTCGGGGTCCCGATGAACAAAGTCAACCCAAAGTAGGATTTTCGCATTGATTCACCCATCGCAACGTATCTGAATCTTCTTAGTGGGGGCTCGATAGCTGTGACACATCCACTCGGGATGAGTAAGTTTCCCCTCAACCTTTTCACTCGTTTACGCGGTTGCCAACTGAATTTGCTTGTAGCTGGCGTGCGCCAAGCGGTAACGGGGCTGGCTGAACTCCGTCGGAGGAACGAGAAAATACTTTGCACGAGCATGTGCGTGGGCAGCGGGATGGGCGCAGCGGGCATTTTTGTGAACGAGGCACGACCGCTTCACACCGCCAAGCTTTGACTATTTTTCTATCTATCGTGCACAATTTCAACATCATATGACCGGCTACAGACAAGCTACAATTGCCCGCTGGTAACCTTGAGTGTGGCGTCGACGATCTCCGTCATGGCAATGACGGATTCCTCCTCCAAGGTACGCCCGACGAGTTGCAAAGAGACGGGGGCGTCTTTAAACACCTCCGGTTCGTCTAATAAAGTGCCTCAGTGAGAAGTAGCAAACAGAAAGAACTGTTTAGAAGAGCATACACATCTCGTGAAACTTTCGGTCGTCGTCGCCGAAAAAGTTCTCGCGAGGCTGCTTGACGTCGAGGACCGGATCGACGGTGGCCACGGGGAAAACGGATGCAGTATAGTCGAGCGTGCTCCACACCGCGGTATAATTAGTGTACCTGGCGGTCGTTTGTCGGTGAGTGTAGACAGAAAACAGATACCAAACAAGACCACCAACCTGAAGTGCCCATGAGGTGGTGCTACGAAAGGAGCCACAGGGCAGATGATGGCGTCCACAGGCCGTCCTGTTCCCGTGCTCGTTGCGGTGTCGTTCCAGTGTTCCAAGTACCTAGCGCGGAGATCACGTCTGGCCCTCTGAACTTGCCAGAGCTCGTAGGCGGTGCAACCTCCAACCCTGGGACGGAAAGGAGGGATGGTCGGGTCGTTGCCCTCTGGCAACATGCTGGAGATGATTGGCTCCCCCGTCTTCGAGGCTGTAATCATGAAATCTTCCGAGCTGCCAGCGCTGAATATGGCCCACTTGGAAAAGAAGAAAAAATTACATTTATTCTTTCTTTCCAGGTCCGGCTTTAAGCCCACTGCAACGTACCGTCAGCTCCTTTAATTTCTCATGCTCAAGCGGGTGCCATATAATCACTGCAAAGAACGGATGTTGAAAAAAAGAAATGGCAAAGCTGCGTGGACCAAAACGTAACATACCAGTATGACCAGCCTGCGTAAGCGCCGCTTGAACGCGTTTGAGCGCTCGAGTGATAGGGGGATGCGGGACGCAAACCCCGTCGTCCCACATGATCGCAAAGCACAACTTTCGCCCGCCGTCGCGGTCCTTCAGCAAGTATTCGTCTTCGTCCCATTGCTTGCGTACGGCCAGCGGGTCCTTGAGCCAGGGTTTCGCCTTGATGACCGCTTCCATGAACACCTTTAGTCCCATGACACTGTTGGCCATGGGACCAAGAACGGACAATACGGAATCTTGCCCCTCTGTAGTGTTCACGGAACCGCCGTAGGGCACCCGACCGTAAGAAGGCCTTAGGCCATATAGACCACACAGCGCGGAAGGAATCCGCACAGAGCTAAGGAGCGGATTAGCCCTTGAAGGCTTGAACCATTCATTCTCAGGGAGTACTACTCACCCTCCGAGGTCAGAGCCGACACCCAAAGGGCTTCCTCTCAAAGCAATCAAGGCACCTTCTCCCCCGGAGGAGCCCCCACAAGTCAACGAACGGTTATACGGATTGGTTGTCCTGCCGAAGATGTGGTTGAAGGTTTCGGGCCACTAAAGCAGGAACCAACATGAGAATAGGTGTGACATGGGGAGACGAATCCAGGCGTACCATCACTGTCTGCGGCAAGTTCGTCCTGACGAACGGAACGGCCCCGCATTCTTCCAGGATATCGACGAGTACCGCGTTCCGATCCGCGTATTTTCCAATCCATGATACGTAGCCTATGGTCGTCTCCAAACCCTTGATACATAGCTGGTCCTTCAAGGATATAGGGAGTCCATGAAGTGGACCGACAACCTTCCCAGTCTTCTTCAACGTATCGTCCAACTCGGCCGCACGAGCGAGGGCACGCTCCACGAATATCTCGGTCAAACAATTCACCTGCCTTTCGTCAACTACGATAACGAACGACGACCGCAAACACCTACCAATTGTTGGGCAATGATGGCTCGTTTATAAAACGCGGTCGTGACTTCGACGGCGGTCCATTCGCCGTTCGCGAGTTTCTTCAGTAAATTGTCGACATCCTCGTCCGTGATCACGAGTTCTCGCGGCGTCAATAGACCACAGGTCTCAGGAAAGCGGGTCACATTGAGTGTCGTTTCCGGGGGAGGAGTGACCAGCCACTCTGTCGGAATGGCCTCGCGCTGGCGGCGTTTCTTGTCGGCAGCAAGATCGGACCACGATGGCATGGTAGTGCTACGATGAGCGATGATAGTGCATCACAGGATGCTGCACCGGAACATATAAACGATGCGGCTGGGAGCGCCGCGTTCTGGTACGAGATAAGGGTATATATAAGATTTATCGGATAGTATCACGGGGACTAACATTCAGTATTGTGTTGACCGGGTTCCGGGCCGCCGGTCGCATTATAGGTTCCGGGAATAAGAGGTGTGAGCTTGCGAATGGAAAAAGAAAGTTACAACGCCGCAGTCTGAAACCCATCCGTGTTTCCTGATGCCATTGGGGTGACACCGTAACATGTACTGCAGGTAATGCTAGCGGCATTGGTGACGGTGCATACTGCACTATGATTATTACGACGAGAGAAACGGCATAGGGGATGGATATCTTGGCGAAATGGGTCTGAGGGTGCGCCGTCGTGAGTACGTTCACGGTTTCAGTAGGATGGGAATGACAACCTGGGAGCGCATGCCCAAGGTGTCGAGAATCGGTCCCGTCGCAGCTATTCCCAAGATCTTGTCCCGGTTTGACGTATACGAGGTTCTGACCCTTTTTCAGACGGAGTTGACACTGCAAATCAATGAAGCATTGCATCGCAGTTTGCTTACTGCCGCGTAGACTCGGATGACCTTGGAGTTCTGATGAACAAAGTCAACCCAAAGTAGGATTTTTGCATTGATTCTTTTATTCACGACGTATCTGAGTCCTGAGCTCGATAGCTATGACACATCCACTCGGGATGAGTAAGTTCCTCGTCAACCTTTTCACTCGTGTACACGGTTGCCAAATGAATCTGTATGTCGCCGGTAACGGGACTGGCTGAACTCCGTCGAAGTAACGAGAAAATACTTTACACGACTTGGCACGTGCGTGGGCAGCGGAATCATGGGCGCAGCGGGCATTTTTGTGAACGAGGCCCGGTCGTTTCACCCCTCCAAGCTTTGATTGTTTATGCTATCTATCATACACAATTTAAACACCATATGACCAGCCGCAGACGAGTTACAATTGCCCACTGGTAACCTTGAGTGCGGCGTCGACGATCTCAGTCATGGCGATGACCGCTTCCTCTTCCAAGGTACGTCCGACGAGTTGCAAAGAGACGGGGGCGTCTTGAAACACTTCCGGATCGTCTAATAAAGTCTCTCAGCAAGAAGTGGCAAACCGAAGGAATAAGAGCATACACATCTCGTAAACGTTGCGGTCGTCGGCGCCGAAAAAGTTCTCGCGAGACTGCTTGACGTCGAGGACCGGATCGACGGTGGTCACGGGGAAAATGGACGCAGTATAGTCGAGCGCGTTCCACACCATGGTATAATTACCGTAGCTAGCGATCGTGTGTCGGCGAGCGTATACAAAAGATTGATACCAAAGAAGAGCACCGACCTGAAGTGCCCATGAGGGGTGGCTACGAAAGGAGCTGCAGGGCAGATGATAGCGTCCACGGGCCGTCCTGTTCCCGTGCTTGACACGGTGTCGTTCCAGTGCTCCAAGTACCTAGTGCGGATATCACGTTTGGCCCTCTGAAATTGCCAGAGCTCGTAGGCGGTGCAACCGCCAACTTCTCTGGAACTGAATGAGGATACCGACTGGTCGTTACCTGGTAACATGCTGGAGATGATTGGCTCCCCGCTCTCCGATACTGTAGTCATGAAATCTTCCGAGCTGCCAGCATTCCATATGGCCCACTTTGAAGAAAAAAAATATGAGTGTCTGTTTTTTTCTCAGACCGACTCAAAGTCGACCGCACGTACCATCAGTTCGCCTAATTTTGCATGCTCGAGCGGGTACCACGTAACCACTGCAAAGAACGGATGTCGGGAAAAAATAAGTGACAAGCTGCGTGGACCAAAGCGTACCACTATGACCAGCCTGTGTGAGCGCCGCTTCAACCCGTTTGAGCGCTCGAGTGATAGGGGGATGCGGGACGCAAACCCCATCGTCCCACATGATTGCAAAACACAGCTTTCGCCCGCCGTCGCGGTCCTTCAGCGAGTACTCGTCTTCGTCCCATTGCTTGCGTACGGCCAGCGGGTCCTTGAGCCAGGGTTTCGCCTTGATGACTGCTTCCATGAACATCTTGAGTCCCGACACACTGTTGGACATGGGACCGAGAACGGACAATATGGAATCTTGTCCCTCCATGGTGTTCACGGTACCGCCGTAGGGCACCCGACCGCAAGAAGGCTTTAGGCCAAACAGACCACAAAACGCGGCAGGAGCCCGGATAGAGCTGAGGAGGGGATCAGCCCTTGAACCATTCACTCTCAGGAGGTACTCACCCTCCAATATCAGAACCGACACCCAAAGGGCTTCCTTTCAAGGCAATCAAGGCACTTTCTCCCCCGGAGGAGCCCCCACAAGTCAGCGAACGGTTATACGGATTGGTTGTCCTGCCAAAGATGTGGTTGAAGGTTTCGGGCCACTAAAGCGGGAGCAAACATGGGAACAGGCGTGACACGGGGAGACGAATCCAGGCGTACCATCACTGTCTGCGGCAAGTTTGTCTTGACGAACGGAACAGCCCCGCATTCTTCCAAAATATCGACGAGCACCGAGTTCCGATCCGCGTATTTTCCAATCCACGATACGTAGCCTATGGTCGTCTCCAAACCCTTGATACATAGCTGGTCCTTCAAGGATATAGGGAGTCCATGAAGTGGACCGACAACCTTCCCAGTCTTCTT
>JBBPPG010000034.1:0-70123 GCA_038091855.1 Leccinellum luteum | reverse complement strand
GCATGGGTGGGGAATTTTTCCGGGCCTTGCAAACACGTCCGGGCAAATGTCTTCCGGAGGACGGTTCACGGTTCTACGCCGCCGAAGTAGTCGCCGCACTGGAGTACCTACATCTCAATGGATTTATTTATCGCGACCTCAAACCCGAAAGTGCGTCTAATTTCTAATGCTGCCGTATTACTTCTGAGCGCGTTCATGTGCACCTGGCAGATATCTTGCTCCACCAATCCGGTCACATCATGCTGTCGGATTTCGACCTAGCGAAGCAGTCGGGACACCCAGGAGGACGACCGGCAACCATTCACCAGTCTGAGCCAAACGGGGTATGTGTCTTGCGCCGCATGCGACCTTGATTGTAACGATGTTTCCAAGGTGCCTATGATCGATACGATGTCCTGTACAGCCGATTTTAGGACGAATTCCTTTGTGGGAACTGAGGGTCAGGATGATCCGTGTGTCGTGGAATGAGTCTGACACCCGTGCTTCGCTCTGCAGAGTACATTGCACCTGAGGTGATTGCTGCACAAGGCCATACAGCCGCCGTGGATTGGTGGACTCTCGGCATACTGATTTACGAGATGATCGTACGTGGATGTTATTTTTATGTCGAAGTCGAGTGTGGGAGATTGCTAATGGACTGTTGATTGTGCTGGATTTTCGATCGTCGGGGATCGGCGTCACAGTTCGCGACTACGCCTTTCAAGGGCAAGGAGAGGAACGATACATTTGCGAACATTCGGATGCTGCCGGTGCATTTCCGCGATACGCCCAAGATATCCAGGTGTGTTGATATCCGCATGGAAATGTCGTTGCCATGATAGAGAATCACGGGACAGTGCCTGTAAAGATATCATCGTGCGGTTGTTGGACAAGGAAGAACGTACCCGGTTAGGGAGCAGGAGCGGTGCAAGCGAGGTGAAGCACCACAAGTGGTTTGCCAAAATGAACTGGGGTTTGCTGCGCCACACACGGCCACCGGTATGTCGAACAGACTAGTCGATTTCTGCTTGGCCAGTGACCATGCGAGCACCGCGTTCGTGCCATCGGATGGTTTTTCCGTGCCACGTGGCGCCATCTGCTCTTTCATACGTGCTTGGTGGATGTGTCCGCTGATCCACCTGTTTGATGTCCATCCAGATTCTTCCAACTGCGTCAAACGGAGCTGATGCCACCAATTTCCGCCACCTGAAGGAGTCACGTTCATTGCACCTGGAGGAGCAAGGAAGCATTGTTATTCCGGGTACGCCCGGATACGACGACGGGCTGGACTCTCCACCGGACGACAACCCATTTGGGGCGTTCAACAGCGTCACGATACACTATGACGGTGAACTGTGACAAGCGTAGTCGAAGAATGATGTGGGGGCAGTCAGATCCCTGGTGTAGATTTGGATTTGCTTCAGCGACGTTGGGAGGGTCGCTTGGCAAAGGTCCGTGGTTTCCGTTTATTCTAGTTGCTCTCTCCCTTTCACTAGACTCTGAGTATCTGCTTGCTTTGCGGAGAAAAAAAGACCAAGGCTGGGTTTCACTTGTACTATTTGCATTGCACGGTTACCCGACTTCTGTTTATCGATACATTTTTTCTTCCCTGGGAATACTTACGAGGCGAGTGCACTGCACAGACCTTACCACTGATCGGCCACCAATATTGATGGTAGATGGCGTTCATAGTGTTTATGATACCTGATTACAGACAAGCTATTCTAATTGCATTGGTTGTGTGGATCGGTGAACAGGCGAAGGTGACAAGAAGTAGCGATCAGTTGATTCGGGAATCAGAGCAGAAAAGAAGCTGATGAAGAGATGATGGGAGTCTGGATAGCCTCGGGAGCGTGAGGACGGGGGGCGGAAGAGAGAAGGCGACGGAGACGGAGAAAAGGGAGAGAGAGAGGGTGGGTGAGGATCGCTGCCACAGGACAGGACATGGACGCGGACGCGCGGGGATCGGCGAGGGAGGGAGGCGTCGGCGTCGAGAGGGTCGGTGAATATGTAAGCAAGTGATCTCTGATGCTCGGAGGTGCACCGTCACGGTGGCGGGAAGCGTCGTCGGTGCGGATCGTCGAGGAGGGCGATGTTCTAAATTGGGAAGTGGGTTCGATTTCCATACAGGGGATGACAGGACCCCGGCGAGTGCGAAAGTGAGCCACGGTGGAAGCGAGCGAGCTGGTGAGAAAAAAAATGTGGGGCGACAGGCGAGCGGTGGGGGCCGAGTGGCAGCAAAGAGCGCGCTGTGGCAGGACGAGGCAGGGAGCACGCGGAGGGAGGAGGCGATGTTAGAGCACAGTTGCTCGCTGACATGAGATTCAGACTGAGATTGGGGGCGATTCGCCGAAGATGGTGCAGCGGCAACTGGGATGCGATCACATGGAGATCGCGATACAGTAGTGTGGGCGGAGAGTGGCCCAAAAAGGACAGGCGCAGGACACCTCGGCGCCGAGGGAGTGGCACGATGACCGCATTTGGGTATTTATATTTATTTGTATAGAGTTTACCGAGGGTGATTTCCGAACGCGGCCGCGGCTTGTTGAAAGAGGACCCTGGATTACGTATTGGACCTGAATGGGAAGCTGCGGGAGAAAATGGAGGGAGAGGAGGAGTAGGGTCACGTAACATCTAAATTCGGGGAATATGAATTCTCCACCGGCCAGGGATTTTTTTTTATAATATACATAGTCGACGATCGACTCGTCCGTCGACAGCCTCGTCTGTTTGACTTTTTTTTTTTTTTTGCTTTTTTCTTTTTTACTCTTCAAGTACATAGCTCGCGGCTTCGTCCGACGCATTCAACCATTCCGTCCCTACGCCCCGCAACGTTCGACATGCAAGACCTCTACGCTCCCTCATATCCCCCACCTAACCGCAACCAGTGGTCATCGCGCCACGCCGACCACCAATACCCACAAATCTCCACAACGGCGCCCCTATACCCTCCCAGCTCGCCCAACGACTCCCCATCTGACGACCCGTCTCCACAGCCCGCCATAAAGTCCCATGACCAGCACCAGCCTACAAAGTCCGAGTCGAAGCCTCAGGCGACGTTCCTCACAAAACTCTACGCGTAAGTCTCGTTACCGCTCCTTCTCGACGCGTCTTACCCCTCCCAGTCTTCTCGAGCGTCCAGAGAACCATCATATGATCAGGTGGGACCCCGCCGGGGAGCACATCATCGTAGAACGTCCAGAGCAGCTCGCCCTCCACGTCCTCCCCAGTGTCTACCGTCAATCCAGATTTGCGTCCTTTTCTCGGCAACTGAACGTCCGTGCTTCTTTCCTTCCGGCCGCAACGCGTCCCTCATGTTGCTTAATGAATTCCTTCTGTACAGATTTATGGCTTCATGCGCAAAGTGAACCTCCGCAACGTTGACCCAGCCATCGATGATCCCGATGCGAGCACATGGTGTAAGTCAACCTCACTGCCTCAAACCTTCTCGCATCCTTACACAGCCACAGCCCATCCTACTCTCAATCGCCATTCTCCTGCAGAGGTCGTTGCCAACTTTAAACGCCGCGTACCTCCGCGCCTCCCCAAGCCACGAAAACGCGAAACGCAGGAGCAGCCGACGATACCCCCGCCCCGCTCTGCCATCGGCGTCGGCCCCGTTCCACTCACCGTACCCTCTTCCGTCCCCAAGTCTAACACCTCCCTTGGTCGTGCTCGTGGATTCTCTGCTCCTGGTTCTTTCACTCCCCTCAGCTCGCCCGGTGCCCCAGGCTGGGGAACCTCATACCCCCGCGCGGCTCTGCCGCCCCTCACGGTTCCCTCTGAGCCTCCTGCCATTTCTCAGCACCACAGCATCTACAACCAGTCGCACAACCTCCAGCCCATCTCTCCCGCAGATGAATCCCCGACCACCCAGTTCAGCGCAATGGCCGCCAATTCTGGCTACGCCCACAACCCTCAGGTGTCCTCCTCCCAATACCCATACACTGAGCAGAGTTGGTCGTTCTCTCCCAACAGCTCCACCTCGAGCCATTCGGGTAGCCTATCCTCGCTCTTGAACCCCCCGACGACCAACGGGTACGGTGCGCGGCCTACTCCCACCATCAACACCTCCTACGCGTCTTCGTATTCGAACGTGTCCATGCACAGCGACCATACTCCCCCGTCCCTGTCCCCGGACACGCATAGCCGTCCAACCACCGGGTATTCGATCTCGTCGGTTTCGTCGTTGCCCTACGACGAATCGCCCACCCACCAAGCTTACCACCCGGGTGACTACTCGCGTCCAGGCTCTGGCCATCACAGGCCCATTTCCCCTACGCTCTCTCGGCCGCCATCTTCTTCCAAGCAGTATGCGCCGAGCACTTCGCTTAGGGTGGGTCGGCCCCGACGCCACAGTCAAGCAATGAGTCCATATCCTTCGCCTTACGAACACCACTCAGAACGGCCCTCGTCGTCGCCTCAGTCGGCTGATGAGCAAGACGGCATGCCGAGAGTGCGGAGTATGATTCAGTTGCCGTCGGTCGATCCTTATGGGTTTAACTCGAGCCAGACCGAGTTTGCATACTCTGCGGTGGGTGGGAACCCGTCTATTGACTCGATGGACCGTAACGGCTGGGGACACCACGCGCACGCTACGCAGCGACCTTCGACGAGCGCTTCGTCCATAAGCGCAGCATCGCATACATCATCTTCTCAGGCGAACACACCTCCTCTCACAGACGGCTACGGTGGAGCTGAAACGGACATCAATCGCTGTAAGTGGTTTTTCCCATTTGCCCCGTGTCTTACGGCGTGACTTACTGACCAATAGTTTCTTGAATTAAGACTCGCCTGACTTTGGGTTTGTGCCCTTGAACGAACATCTCCCTCCGCAATATACCAAACACGACGGCCGAACTTTAGACGCACCGGCACTGGCAGAGGGATTCTAGAATTGTGGTGCACGGTTCACGATCGCGAATATTCCGACCGTCTTCATTCGAACATGGACGATAACACTCCTTTACCTTGATCTCACGATTTGCGTTCCTTCCTTCCCGTTCGCCCTTCTTCCATTCTTGTTCGAAACTTTTATACATATACGAAACCGGAAGATGCCCGTCCGTTCATTTCACGAAACATACCCGTCTCGTCGTTTGCATCGCTCTCATACATTGACTCATCCCATATGTAGTATCACGCTCCATTCACCCCATTTTTTGATACCTTTCTCACTGCTCTCACTCTCTCTTTTCTCTCTCTCTGGTTGTTACATACGGTTACCCCGTATATTCGTTACCCAGTTCATTGATATCCTGACTTGGTGTCATGTGATCGGAAGCAAACTGCATTATTGCTTTCCATGCGGTGAGGCGTCGAGTTTTCATTTGTGTGGGCGCAACCGCAACGGTCACCATCAACCATCAGCTGAGTCACTGGGCCGGGCCGTCGTGTAATGAAATTATTCACACCGCCAGGTGTCTGAATCGACTTTCCACGACGGACCGGGGAAGCCAAAAAGTACCACAAAGGCTGGCAATCCAAATGCGGATTGAGCGGACTAGATTATCGTTCGACCAACAGCGTTCAGGACAGCGAATGATACTCTCTGCAAGGTCAAACGACTCCGGCGTCCGAGTCTGCTGTCCTTCCCGATCTGGAGATACCCTCCCGATCGGGGACTTGCAGATCTGGAACTTGACAGCACAGAATTCTGATCGGGAATTGTCATATCGTGTCATGTTTGACCTTGTATTTTTTTGTTTGTGTCGTATCTCAAGTCATGTGATACGGCTGCCCAGATCTGACGTCACCCATGCGGGCATCTCTGCCCTCTCTCCCTTGAACTTGCCAACCGACCAACACCGCCGGTAAGTCGAAAAGGAAGCAATTGCAATAGAGGGTTAGATTATAGATTATCGAGTTCGTCATCCGTAGCTTGCTCGCCGCTCCCGCGCAGACAAGTACTTATGGTGTGCTCGAGGCTGCCGCAGGGCAGAGATCTCAGAGGGGCAAATCGGGATGCGTTATTACAGCAGTGAGGCAAGCGAACGGCCTCCCCCATATACACACACACACACACATACATACATATACATATACAACCTCTCCATCTCCCTCCCTCCCCCTGTTTCCAGCAGCCGTCTGATCGGCTCTTGAGACGAGCGAGCGAGCAGGAGCCGCATCGACGTGTACAGCAAGGGGGCCTGCGCCCTCGAGGCGATCATATGACAAGGTTTCGTTCACGGGTGGCGTTTGATTGACAGTTGCCGTCGGCGTTTACCGAGCGGGTCTGGGATAGCCGTTCATTCACGGCAGTGTCTTACATGAGGATCACGATCAACGGAGCCCCCCGACATCGAGACCTGCATGGAGAGCAATCCCCGCATCCTCCTCCCCCGCGCGAACGTGTACAGCACGCAATAGCTTGCATTAACACTAGTGCGACACATCATTCTCACGAGATCAACGAACGGACCGGCATACGAGAGGCAGAGTAGGAATAAGGGAAGGGAAAAAAGGATAGGCGTTGATAGTATGTGTCCGAGGCAGTCGAAAAGCTTACAACCCAATTTAATCCAGGGGAAAATACATACATTTATGAGTCAATGATTCTGAGTCTCTTTATCTTCTAGCGAGCAAAATTACGAGACGGAGCCGCTTCTATACTTGATTATGACCCGCGTCACTACGTCGAGAGAGGACGAGGTCATGCGAACTGAGCTGTGCTTCAGACATGGTCTCTCGCTCGTGGGAAGCTGACGGCAGGTGGCCGTACGGATGCGCAGAGACCTCGTCCTCGAGTGGAACATCCGAGCCAAGGAATGCCACTCTCTCCTCCGATATACCGGTGGATGGCTCCGTCTCGTCGTCTAGTTCATCGTCTACTGCGCGGTGTGCGACCCAGCCGAGGTATACAAAGAGGGCGACGCAGAGCATAATGCCACCGATCGTCCAGACTCTACCCCAACCGTCCTCGCTTTCGCCTGCGCCGGACCCCTTGTTTGCACTGAACGACCTGATTCCTGCGCCGATGCTCGTGTGTATGATGACCTTGAAGAGGGAGATCGCAGTACATATGACATAGGTCTTCATACTCAGCGGCGTTGCAGCAAGGAGAGCGTTCATGACATTGTATGGATAGGGAGCAACGCGGACGAGGAACAGCAGTTGTGGTCTGCGTTCGATCGCCCGTACGACGCGGCACAGTCCGCGGGTTGACTGCAACCAGCGGGCGATCGGCTCGCGGAGGAATGTGCGGGACAGGGAAAACACGACGATCGCGCCGGAGAGCGCGGCAGAGTAGGATATCACCGCACCGATCCAAGGTCCATAGGTATAACCAGAGAGGGTGATCAACGTGGAATACAAGGGGAGGGGGGCTGCAAGGTTTAGAGAAGCACCGAGGTAGATAGAAGCACCCGGATGGGATAATTGTGACGGAAGGAGTAAGCGACGCACGAACGGGGTCTTTTATGTAAGATGGGGACGTACGGAAGGTGGTGATAAATATCAGGCAAAAGAGGACGGCAAATCCAAAGTACTCGTCGTTGCGTAGCCAGTGTGACAATTGATCGAGGCCTTGGTTGTCGGGAGAGCACGGGGAGGCAAGGACGGGGAGGCATGTGGCAAGGACAAGGAGTGCGAAGAAGATACGAGTTTAGCACGGATCGTGGACAGGAGGGGCAGATGGGAAAGCCAATCAAGCAGAGGAGATTACTCACCGTCGAAGACTCGCTGCTTCCAGAACGCGATCGCGAGCACGAAACCAAGACTGGTTGCGCCGTAGGCCAACACGGGTGACCATTTCTTGAGTAAAATCCACGTCCGGAGTCCGCGGGGACGAACATAGCGAGATGACTGCGAGCGAGGACACGAGGACGACGAAGGTGCAGGGCGAGCGGGGATGAACGGATGAGCCGGTCGATGTGTGGAGCGGAAGGGGGAAGTTGGCGAAATCGAAGGGATACCGCTGGAAGGGAGAGACGTGCTCGCTTTCTCGTCTGACATGGGTACTCTCAAGTTGCTCGGTCGTGGCTCCTGAGGCCTGAGCGCTGAGCGCTGAATCGAGTGTCTACTTCCCGGACTCGCCCGAACGTTTCTCGGTAGCGAGGAATTCAGCTATTGGGATCCGGCCCAGCTGAAGGGGGCGAATTGACGAGGAAAGAGGGATGGAAGCGTAGATGCGAAAGGGCAAAATGCACGAGGGAGAAAGCGATATAGTAAAAATAAAAATAAAGCAAAAGGTCACCTGGCCACCTGGCCGATTCAATAGCGCTGTGTCATTGCAAACTCGACTATATACTACTACAACACGATACAAGTCAGAAGTACTGCAGGTACTAGTCGTCTCCCCTCGTCCCTCGTTTCGCACGAGACTACCTCTCGCACGTTGTTCATCCACACCAAAATGTCTCACAGCGTCCTTCGCACATGGCTCCCCCGCCATCGACGCGCATACAGCTCCCCCGTATCCAAGCCGCGGAGCGGTCATGCAGACTTTTACGCGTCGTTGCTTCCCTCAATGATCCCAGTCGCGCTGCTCGGCTCGGCGGTGTACATGGTGAGTCCTCTCTGCTTGCTGTCGCTGGCAATTTTCCATTCTGTCCCGGTGTGACATCTCCCGTCGCTCCGTTGGCGCCGGGGCACCGCTCTCGAGAATCCTCCTTCTTTCCTACCCTTCTTTCCTTCAACCGCACGTCCCGCTCTTAACGGCCGATTCTCCCTTTCCATCCTCTCTCGTTCTCACAGGGTCTCCATCTTGCCCAAAGCCGTCTCGCCCACGAAAAATTCCTTGACGAGGCACAAGAGCGCATCCGTGTCCTCGAAGAGCAGGTCGATTCCCTTCAGAGGCAGCGGTCATCTCCCGTCCCCGCCGTCTCAGCTTCTCAGCAGGTCCCATCAATCAACGGGCGCTCCTGGTGGCCATGGACTTGACTCTAAATCATGCATCAACATCACGTCTTGTTCTTCGATCGGTGACACGCGAAGAAAATCTACGGTATATATAATTCGTGAAATGTGGCACGATTAGTAAAAATGGTATGGAAATTGACAAGCATGAGAGATGAACAAAGTCACATGGAAGCGCTACCATCGCACCGCATGGAACGGTCAACTTAGAGAACACTTCCCTCTTGATCCAGATCTCAGTCCGCATTCGCAAGCGCCTTGTTGACAAGAATTGATTTGAATTTATCGTATAGCTTCGCGGAGCTAATTTCACTTGGTTAGTTGTCCGTCTAGGTGCCTCGGAGTCCATCAAATATGTACCTCAGGATGGCAGCCGCAAGTCCTGCAAAGGACTGGACCGAGTCTTTTCCACGTTTGAACCGGAAGATGTCATACGCTGTCAAACGGGGTTGTCAGTGGACACACAAATCGTTGACATGGCTTCCTTACAAACAAAGATAAAGTCCATGATCAGCTTCGCCCGCGAAACTTGAAGCCAATAGCTCTTCCGTCGAAGTCGTGCAAGTTCCTTTTCGTCGAGCTTCGTGGTCTTGGGCCGCGATTTCGATGTCGCTCCGTCCAACGACTCCTTATATGCTCGGTTCTCCACTGCAACCAGGTCTCAGCAAACGACGAGAGCGCAGGACCAACAGTTACCTTGGCGCTGCAGGCCCTCTACGATACTCATTTCGACCCCATTCTCGACCAAACCGACAAGAGTGCCAAAAAGCCAACACCAATCTGCGAAACGCGCTGCCCTGGCACCCGTCTTTGGTCCAACTAATCCTAGACGCGAGAGCGTGTATATATCGTCCGAAAGACCGTTTACTAGATCTAGCAGGACAGGGGGAGGTGCAGAGAGCATCGCTTGCAAGAAGGGATGCGAGAGAAGTTCACTCGTAAAGGAGAGTGATGGTTTTTTCGGCGGTACATCTGCAAGGCCATGAGGAATTGACGACGAGCCCCCAGAAGAGAAGGGAACAGCTTTCTGTGCCATTATGGTGCTCAACGGGGTCAACCAGTTGAACAGAATGAGCATTTTCCTGATACCCAGAGGTCAGAGTAGCCAAACAGGGACTTTCGAAATATAGTACCTTGTGAAGGAGAACCCACTCCGAGCAGACTCGAGTCTCCTCACCAGTCCCTGTTGCCAGACGCCTTTGCCATTCCGGAACATGAGTTTGGTATGCAACAGTAGGTATACACGTATTGAATATTGCATCAGTTTCTGCCGCCCAGAATGCGTCAAGGGTCAATGCTGCAGCACTCGTAGAGAAGCATGCTCATACGTACAAAGGCCTTGTCCCGACCCGCGCTGGTGACTAGCATGTCCCGCCACACCTCATGTCTACCGACCTTTTTTTCTGCCTCCACCACACGCTCGCTCTCCTCGTCGACCTCGTCGTCTTCATCGTCATCGCCAGTATTCTCCGCCACGCCTTTCTCCGCTGCCTGCTCTTCGGATTTTTCATCGTAATAACTCATGTTCCCAAAGTGTGACTGGGCTGTCGTGCTGGGACGGGGTGTCCGAGGTGGGTGGGCAGAGAGTGGGTTCATCTGGAAGGAGTTGCCAACATCAAAGCTGGGCGGCTGGTAGAACTGGGCATGCATTGAATCGCGCAACGACGAAGACGGAACGAGGTCCGCGTCCTCAGAATGAGGGAAGGGCATCGACGAGGACATGGCTGGTTACGTGAAGACTATGCTGAAGGCTGCAAGAGGGGCTGGGACAATGAAGGCGTTGACGCCTGCCAGCATCCAAGGTCTAGTACAAACAACGAGTAAACAAAGCAGGCACTTACGCCCAGCAAGGCATCGCAACTTGGTCGGTCCAAGGAAATGTCGACCTCATATGGTTTCCGTTCTCCAATATCCCGGTCCGAGGCTGCTTCTCCTCACCCGATTAGACGACCCTTTGACGTGGAGGTGCTCCGCACGTACATGAAGAAACTTCTCCAGACAACGTTGCAGCACGCGATCTGGTCTTCCGACCGAGAACAAGTGAAATCTTGGATGAAAGACATCAAAGAACGCGTCAAGGATCGGATGATAGAGATACAGCCGTCTGGTTTGTGAGTTGCACTGTCTGCACCCGAAAACACGTTGACATCCCATGACTAGCAAATACATCGTACTTGTTCAAATAAACGAGAATCGAAATCAGGGTGGACGGTGGGCCTACGATTACTGGCGGATCCCACGGACGTACTGACGCTGATCGATCGATCATTCTCCTAGTGCCGACATGGTCTCTCATTGGGAAGATGGAGACGTTTGCGTGCATGAACTGTTTTACAATGTTCGCACGACCTGACTGCGTCTCCCGTGTACGAAGACTCAACCCCGCTTTTGCAGGACTCGATCATCTGCACATGTATCGCACTCGCCGTCCGAGGTCCGTCATGACCGCCGAGATTGACGCATAGCTATATCGCCGGGGAAGTTCCCCCTGCAAGTACATCCGTGTCATCTGCTCGCGTGGCAACAGACGGAGTTCGCTATCCCATCGTCCGTTATATTTGTTTTGCTACCGAATCCCCGCCCATCCCCGCCACATCACTCCCTCCGGTCCATATCTCTGGCATCTGTTGTAGATCACCTTGTTGTCTGTGCATCACTTTGCGAAGACGGCGCTGCAGTGCAGTTCATTACAGAGAATCGTCATCTACAACGCCGATTTGCTACCTATCCTATGTTCCAGCAAGATGTGCTCTTGATCATCGCTCAACGTTCAGCACTGCTCACTGATAGCAGTAGTGCTGCTGTTTCCACCCTTACTACCGGTAACCGAATATCCTTACTCGGATTTATCATCTCTGCTACTCTCCTGATTCCTCAGTACTCAGTCGTCAACCTGGCGACCGCGGTTGACTCCCGAGGGTAATCTTGTATCCGTCCCGATGTCTCACGCGCCAGATTAGTAGTTCACCCTCCCTCCTTGGGAATATATCCTTGCGCTCCGAGGACTCGTTGATAACCGCTATAAGCCACAGGAAGAAGATATCTCGCAGGACCATGATCTCGGACCGGCTGTGTGCTGTTAGATCTCAACAACTCGACGGCAGCGTGGAGCTGCGCAGGGCCGGATTGATTGCGTCAATCGTTGCTTTTTTGCAATGAAATGAAAAGTCTTCTACCTGGGATAATAACACTCGTTCTGCGGGCGGATGTTATCCATACGCCGGCACTCGCATCTAGTCTCCCAAACGAGGCATTTCCCGTACTTGGCCTACACACTGGCCGTGGTATCAGCACCGTATCTCTGATCCAACTACCTGAGAGGTCGTATGAGTTTCAAGGTTTGCATTTGGTTACCGATAATCGGCAGCGTCTGTTCATCCGTGAGAGTGTCCACTTGTCTGTGTTGATATGATTGTACGATGCAAGTCACGATTCAGGAATATTCTAGATATTGATATTTGGTCCTTGATCGGATTGATGGGGTTAGATGATTGGACTACAATGGCACACGTGTATGATACACTGCATCCACGAATCAGATTTTTTGATTTGATTTTTCGCGATAACGACAACGAGTTTGGCCTAGTTAAAGTCAAGTCCCTGTGTTGTCCGATTCCGAATCAGGAGAGAAATGACCGAGTGACTGTTCCCTTCCACTCCTCCACCTCCCTGAGTTCCGGGTCAGGCGACATGAATTTGTTGTTACCGTGTTGTTACGTCGCTGGTGACAGCATGCATGGTGTCTGTACGCGGTACAAGTTGACTCGCACTTATCTCGCGTAATCGAGGGGGAGAATCCAATATGGTGTTACGGTCCCTTCGCCGTGATTTGATGATAGCCCCTTTAATTATTACTCCTGTTTTCACGACAGCATTGTAGCAAGGCAACGCCAGAATCGGCATTTGTTGGCATGGCCCTGCAGCGTGATTGCTGTCCGATTCGTGCGCGAATCTCACAGCCCCACGACTCGACCATGGGGGAAAGGCGCTGGCTGCACACTATGTGATGTGATACTCACGCTATCGATGGGGCCATCACGTCGTCGTCCCGCGATGGCTTAGTCTACCGCCTTTTGTCTCGAGCGACCCCCATTGTGGCAACTAATTGGTGCCTATCTTGTCGTCCTTTCCGCCGCCGCCGACACGTCCGACAATTAGCTCCTATCCAACTCTTCGTGACTTGTCGCACGCACGCACAAAGCGCACGCGTGTAATCGAAACGTTCTTGTAACAACGCAGTCAATCAGTTTGTGATTTCCCATGTTACATGGATCAGGTGCGAAAAGCAGTCATGATCATGGACTCTGCCGTGAACTGCGTGCAAGGCGCGCTATCAGCAACCGTGTTTGAGAATATAGGAAAGAAAGAAAGGCAGGGCTGTAAAGGACCCCGCATCATGATAATATACTGTTACACGACGATAAAGCGTTCATGAAAAAGTAGGAGAGAGAAAAGTCCCGTTTCCAATTATCAAACAGCCCTAAGCCCTCCTCGCGGGCTGTGTGGTTTACGTTGGCACCCTGAATAGCATACGATTGCTGCCACGATGCGCACCTAAACGTGTTCGGGTGGGACGATGAACGGGTGCTCACGCTAAATGAATGCAGCACTCGAGTACGTGAATGCGGGATTGTACGCAATCACTGGGGCCGTCGGCAGAGCGTCTCGTCTCCGTTCCAGAAAAAGCTAGTAATATGGGTTAGCATAGCCGTCAGGCCGAAAAAACGAGTCAAGGATGATGGACTCAACAAAGGCCCTGCCGTTCATTTCCACCCATTCGAGTCATCCACGTGCTGCCCCAAATACAGCAGACGCCCCTCGATTCAGAAACGAACCAGCTCGCCTCAGGAAATGGATGTATTCGGGGTCCTTCGTCCCCCTTTGTCCCGCCCCAACAAATCAACGAGCCTCGTAATTTGCTAATGCCGGCGTGATGAGCGCCAGAAATTCTCGAAAATTTCAATCCCTACTGCGATCAAAGGCGGTCGTTTTACCTGGGATGTCCGCCTGACTGAGGGCTATCACGTCCGAGGAGCTGTCAATGCATATCGTTTCGCTATCAACGACCGGTGGCCGCTGCCACTGGCGTTCACAGCGCGTTGATGACGCGGGTGGCCATCCGGCATTTCCGCGTAGCCTAAATGACGGTAATATAGTCTCGATTTAGTGTCCATCCTGCCATTTCGCCCAAAGTTGACGAGAATGAAAATAGCGGATGAGAATTGACTCTTCGGAGACAAAACGACCCAAAAATTAACTTGTTGAAGTTTCGGACTCTGTTATATCGGCCGCATCAGCCGCTGGAATGGCTCCCATGCGTCACAGCTAGCCCTATTCGGGCCATCAAGCCACTCCTGCGTCTTTGGTGGCTGACTGGACGTGCGTTTTCTCGAGCGGACTTGGGAAAAACCGGAAACCCGGGTATTTGTTTTCATTCCGGCGTCACTTCACGCTGAGATGGGGGCTGACGGAAGCATGCGATAAGACGCAGGCTGTATGTAGAAGGTATTGTTTTTTCATCCGCAATTATTGTCCACTTGGGCCCTTGCACTGTTATGGTACGGTTTCGGTATGTGTGTACGGATGATTGGTTCTGTGTGAGCGGTCGGAGAGTTTTTAGAGCGGCGGAGTACAGGGGAGTATCCGAGCGCTGGTTTGCTGGTCCAAGATATCCAAAGGAGGGAGGCCTTGCGGACATTGAACGGCGCGCTGGTGCACATGGGGAAATGGTCAACAAAATTTTCAGATAGCGAAACGTGAGCCAGATACATTAGCGGTGATCGTCAAATGGTAAATACACCCGCGCCACAAAGGCCGCTAACAGTAAGGAAGCCACGGACGTAACTGAGAAGTCCGAGGCCAACCTTCTGAGAATCCGAACGTGTTCGATAATCACGTGAAGTAAAGGGAGGAGAGAGACTAGACTCGATGAAGGGGTGGTATCTCTGACGTACTGAGCATGAACTCTGTCCCTTTTGAGCGGATCAAAAAGGGTGGGCATGATCAAAGTTTGGAAATAAGGGTTACCGTGTTGAAATCGATTTTCCTTAACGATGTTGTCTCAGCGTCGCGTAAACAGACACCAGCTCAGACACAAGAGGAAATGGTAAACGTGACGATACAGCTCGGTGGTTGCGTGTTGTCCAGGGCACAGAGTTGGTGAGAAAAAGCATTTTTTTGGGACATGATAGATGCGTGCGTGACCGATCTAGTAAACGGGGGGCTGCATGACGCAGACGTGACGCAGAAATTTCAGGTGCCCGTAGGGTCCTGGGTGCCTGGCCTTGGGTAGAGGTACTCAGCGGTGTCAGGAAAGTTCTTTGCGAGTGCCTCGTTCAACAACCGGCGATAAGACTAGTAGGGCAAGCTAACGGTAAGGAACGGGGACAAACTCGGCCAATCGACTTACATCAATGGCAGCTATCTTTCCATTCATAAATTGGTTTTCGGTTGCAGCCCTCTCCAACCTCTCCTTGGTGAGTTGCATGGGATTTCTTGCGTTGTCGACGTCCTGCAAGACTTGAAATGGAATCATTGTTCGAATGTTCTGGGCCATGTCATCGATCGTGGCGAGATGCTGAATGACTTCGTTGCTGATCAGTGGGTTGGTGAATGATGGCCGAGGGAAGTTCACGGAGACATACGCTCGAAGGCCAACTTGCTTGCCTCCTCCCGGTTTTTCACGTTCCTTTGTGGAGTCATTGATGACGGTGGTGCCCAGATTGTACAACGCGTTTGCCAGCCCATGCAGTTCGAGTTCTATATCCCCCTGCGCACCCGAGGGCGGAGGAGACTGCGACAGTCGAGGTGAATCGGGAGCATGTATATTATCAACGTCTGGTTGGAATGACATGACAAGTTCAATGTTATTCTGACAAAGCAACTATACCGAAGTTGTAGTGGTACTAGGGTTAGGGTTAAGAGTGAGAAAGAGCGAAAAAAAAAGAGGCCTACCCAGCCAGAGTGGCCGTGGTAGGACAGGAAAATATTGAGACAGTGCATGAGCCGAAGCCCATACAAGCCATAGTTACCCTCTGTATGGACAAGGTCGCCGTGCTATGGAAGGTCCCCACCGCCCGCACGCCCGGGTACATGAAAGGGCATGCGCCATCAAGGTAAGTATGAGGTGTTCTCTTGTCCGCCCCCCGCTTATATACGCCTTTCCTCTGCGCACGGACCATCGTTCAGTGCACTTGCCAAGTAAGGCAATTTACAGTCTAGCGACATCGCATGCTGGCCCCTTTGCACGTCGCTCAAATGAGTGGACTGGCGGACGAGCTACTGGCAGACCTCGATGGTCTCTCCGACAACGGCAGCGCAGAATACGAAGACGAAAAAGGTGCCGCCACTCCGACCACCAGCTCTGCGCCGAATGGATTGAAACGCAAGGCCGATGGAGACATTGAAATGTCCGAAGACGAAGGGGACGCAGAGGAGGAGGAGGGCGCGGCAGGACAGGGTTCGGGTGTTGGCCTTGTGCTCGAGGGTGGTGTAAAGCCTGCGGAGGAGCTGGACGCGGAAGATGTCCAACAGATGGATCTCGGTGACATAGAGGACGTCACCTCGATAGCAAAGCTAGAAGGCAGCAAGAGGATGTCCGACACATTGAAGGTGACTTCATGCACTCACTCCTCCCATGATGTTTCTCAATTTTCCACGCAGGACATTGGAAAATACCAAGCAAACCCAAGCTCAGCAGATGCAATATCCCTTCCCGCACACCTGAACCCGGAGTACACTCTCATCGTGCAAGCAAACAACTTGTCCGTCGATATTGACAATGAGATCCTCGTGGTACATAAAGTACGTTAGGATTGCACATGTCATGTCTCTCTCGTTGGCTGAGTCCCTGTCCTAGTTCATCCGTGACCGCTACGCGCCCAAGTTTCCGGAGCTGGAGCAACTCATTCAAGATCCCTCTCAATATATCCGGGCTGTGCAAATTCTTGCCAACAACGAGGTCAGTCAAACTATATGTTACCAGTGACCTTTCCTTTACAAGTTTCCGTTTTCTTAGGATCCTACAAGGGTTGATCTAGCAGGTGTATTGCCTGCTGCTGTGATCATGAGTGTTTTGATTACGGCCACGACAAGCTCAGGTCAGCCTCTTTCAGACGCTCAGTGGAAATCCGTCGAACAAGCATGTGATCTGGCCGACCGTTTGGAGGAGATACGCAAAACTGTGAGCCGTACCCTTCCTTCCGCAGGGTTTCGCTCACTATTGCCCATCGCAGATATTCATGTACGTTAGCTCAAGAATGAATGTTCTTGCTCCCAACCTGTCAGCTATTGTTGGTACTACTACAGCCGCAAAATTGCTTGGTGTCGCAGGTGGCCTCGGTCCACTGGCAAAAATGCCATCGTGTAACGTTCACGTTGGTTACTTTACATATTTTGCCTTCTACCCACCTCATTTTCCTCTTTACTTAGCTCCTTGGTGCTCAAAGGAAGATTGCGCTTGGATTCTCCAGTGCCACGCAACGGCGGCACACAGGCTTCGTATTTCAATGTGATCTAGTGCAGCAAACACCTCCAGATTACCAGCTCAAGGTACAGCGAACCGTTGGCGCGAAATGCGTGCTCGCCGCTCGTATGGATCTTGAGCGAACGCGCAGAGACGGTGAGCATGTTCTCAGAGTGAGTTATTTCCTCGTGTTGAACGAGTCGTCCAGGGTCGTATGGTCAGGATCTTCGTGACAAGATCGAGAAGCACATAGATCGTCTTGCGGCCCCACCACCTGCGAAGATCACTAAAGCACTCCCTGTTCCGAACGACGGACCAAAAAAGCGGAGAGGAGGCAAACGGTTCATTTCATCTCTGTTATCCCCTTTTCGTCTTTTGGTCTCATGCTGAGTTCCCAGTGCACGTAAAGCGAAAGAAGCGTACGCTCAGACCGAATTGCGCAAACTCCAGAACCGCATGGCATTTGGTGAAGCCGAGGAGGAGGTTGGAGCATTCGATCAGACAAAGGGTCTCGGTATGATTGGTGTCGGAACGGGCAAGGTCCGGGCTGGACTCGGAGAAGCCAAGAGTCGAGGTGAGCGATGCGCCTCGTGGCTCTGATCATGATTGTTAACCCCGACGGGAATGTCAAAAGCGAAATTATCCAAGGTGAATAAGCTGCGGACGGCCGCGCTGACGCGTGCAGCGCAAGGTGGCTCGGCAACATCTGGAACCGCCACGTCGTTGACCGTAACTCCGGTGCAAGGTTGGTTACTGAGCATTATTTTTGTCCGTCATTCCACGCTGACATTGAATACAAAGGTTTCGAGCTGACAAATCGTGCTGCGGCTGCTCAGCGAGTCAAAGAAGCCAACGAACGATGGTTTGCAGCGGGGAACTTCTCGTTTGTGGGGCAGAAGGGAAGCGGGAATAAAGGATGAGTCCGGTCCCAGCTAGTCCGTCTGGGGAATTCAGAAGCACTCGGGTAGCGCCCAGTTCATGACCGAAAATCATTGATTCGTTGGGAACATGACGAGTCCAATGGGGATACACGTACACTGCACTGCGCAACTATTAAAAAAGATACGATGCCAATACTATGGTGGGAAGGTAGCTAATACAACGGTACTTCGGATATACGATCCTACAAGTTATTCGCTATTCGCTCACGACGATTGAGCGGGATGAGCAGTGGCTACGGTCTCCCCTGTTACGGAGCTTTGAGTTACATCAATGTAGCCAGCCTTTTTGGGGTCAGCCAGGCGGGTCCGCTTCGTGCGGTAGTCCCGAATGGCAGAGCGAATGGCGTCTTCGGCCAACACTGTGGGAAAAAACATATCAGATAAGAAAAATTTCCCGCCGTGGTGGGGTACGCGCTCACTTGAGCAATGAAGTTTCACAGGCGGTAAACAGAGCTCCTTGGCGATTTCCGTGTTCTTGATTTTGGACGCTTCCTCTAGAGAGAGACCCTTGACCCGCTCGGTCATGTAAGAGCTGGAGGCGATGGCACTCCCACAGCCAAATGTCTTGAACTTGACATCACTGATGACACCGTTCTCATCCACACGGATTTGAAGCTTCATGACGTCTCCGCAGCTAGGCAAGTTCTGTCAGCATTGTATACGCAAGACGCAGGGGTAGGTCGGTTACGCACGCAGGTGCCCCAACAAGGCCTGTGCCGACATCGACATCGTCCTTGGGAAGAGAACCAACCTAGAGTAAAGAAGCAGGAATGAGTGGCGCATGAAGGGTGAAATGTGAAGATGACAGACATTTCGGGGGCTCTCGTAATGCGAGATGACCTTCTCGTGGTAACCACGGGAGAGGACTGGTACAACACCAGTTCTCGGTGCTTTCGACGCTGCAGCATTGAGGACGGTCCTTGAGAGCGCTGAACGGAACATGGTGGTAGCTGGGAAAGACGTAGAAACTACACTTTGTCGTTGCTTTCTAAGTCTCGGCTGAGCTCGAAATAGGCACCGCTAATCAACGTCAGTCACATCGTACCTGACCTGACCGGCCTCCTCGACAACCCAATATTCAATATATTCAATGATCAGATATTCTAATCACATCATCGACTACGTGTTCCGCAATTGCAAGACTAGACGTAAGACCTGGACTCTCGATACCCAATAGGCTCACCATCAACCCCCTGTCTCTCCCATCCGCATAATCCGTCCGTATGACAAAGTCTTGGAACCCCGACACCACCAGCTTCGGCCGAACCCCAACATAGTCTGCCCTGAAGCCCTCGAATGCCACTCCAGGTAGATATTGCATCACTGCTTCATGCATGTCTTTTAGCCTCGATTCACTGGGAATCAGGTGCTGCGTCCAAAAGTCAACGCTTTCCTCGTTGGTGCAAAAGTCTGGTGCGTTCGACGGTGGTGATATCCACTCCAAGTCTGGCCCAAATCGGACCCTGCCTTGCAAGTCGAGGGTCAAGTGTGTGCCAAGCGATTGGAAAGCATGTTTGTTGGGCCCAGTCTCGGGGCAGGGGTATATGAGGTGGCTGACGTGAGAAATGCCTGGACCGCTGTACGCGGCGTACGAACCACGCCCGAAATACATTGGTATCCGAGAAGACTCTGGAAGAAGAGAGTTGAGAACGAGGCTGGCGGACAATCCAGACGCGTTGACGAGTGTCTTCGCAAGGATGGCATCCCCTTCCTGTGCACCGTCGGTGACAGTCTGCACCACCCAACCTTCATCGGTAAGTGCAGTAGGAAACGCCTCAGCACCCTTGTACGGATCCACCCGGACAACACGTGTGGAGTACACAAGCTCTCCGCCATCAGATTCCAGAATGTCTTTCTCGAAGCTCGCCATGAGTGCATGAGAATCGACGATACCCGTCTCTGGACTCCACAAGGCTGCGTGTATATCCTTTGACAGATCGGGTTCCAACTCGCGCGCATGATCTCCGCTAATGAGGGAAATGGGAAGAACTGGTTCGCCTGCCAGCTGCGGTGCGTGAGCCGAGTGGGGAGGCCATGAAAGCGAGCGAGATTTCTCCAGTAGACCCTCGACATACGATCGCTGGCTCACGTGGGCAACAACCAGTTTTCCCGTTTTTCGATACGGAACGTTGTGCGTCTTGCACCGTTGATACATGAGGTGGCGTCCACGCAGACACAGCCGGGTCTTCAAAGACCCTGGTGGGTAGTACAGGCCTACAACGAGGAGTGATCATAAGCCCCTTTTGCACGAGGCGGCCATCGCAGCAGAGCCATACCTGCATGGATCACCTCAGAATTTCGAGAACTGTCTGCGTCAGAAAGCACAGACACCATTTCAAATGGGCAAATTTACCTGATCTCCTCCCCCGCTCGTGTATGTCTTTCTACGAGGAACGTGCTCTTGTTCGGAAATTGCTGAGAAAGCCGTTGGGCAATTGCCAGACCGACCACGCCTAAACGGTAGATCGACGAGTTACGCGAGCTCCACGAAGTGCGGATAGTTTATGGCCCCACCTCCCCCAATGACGAGAAAGTCGACTGCTACATCGGGTCTCTGGCATGCGTGTTAACCACAGTACCAGTCGAGGTGTTTGGTGGTGAGCTCACCTTGAACTTGAACTTTCCCGTAGAGTTTAGAGCAGCTTTGAGCCCTCGCACTGCTAGGGGAGCCATCTACTTGTTGTGCTGGGAAAACTGAAGAATGTCGTTTAAATTGGATCCAAATTGCTAGGAGACATCGTGGTTGTTCGGAATTAATTTTAGTTTGTTGGTTAGACGATATCTTATCTTATCTACTTGGCTTCCACTTCCTGTTGAACAACAGAAACTAAACATGGCCGCACAGATCGGTCCACAGCCCGCGCAAGTGGACTTCGAGGAGACGCTGGCGTCTCTACAGTCTCTTCCATTGTTCATGAAGTCTTTGCCCAGCGAGGACTCGGACGACGTCGCGCTCCAAGCGCTGCAGAGCCTTGCGCACGACGGCACGCCGGACGGTGCGTCGACACCCAATTTTTGTGCCGTGTCGCTGACGGCCACAAAGAAATCGCTCAGAACTTCAAGGAGCAGGGGAACGAGTACTTCAAGGGGAAGCGCTACCGAGAAGCCCTCGGGTTTTATACCCAGGGGCTTGACGCGAAACCGACAGACTGTACACTCCAGGAAGTCCTCTATTGCAATCGCGCTGCCTGCAATCTGGAGCTGAGTAGGCAGAGTGTTTCCGTTCCCTAACGAGAGCCCGGCGCTCACCCTCAAGGTAGAGAACTATGGCATGGTGCTCAAGGATTGCTCAAAAGCACTGAGCATCAACGCCAAGTCATCGAAAGCGTTGTATCGTTCGGCGACAGCCCTGCTGGCCCTGGATCGAATCGAAGAGGCTCTGGACTGTTGTGATCGATGTCTGGTGCTCGATCCCCGCAACCAAGCCGTGCATTCCCTTCGGTCACGCACGGAAACCAAGAAGAACGCGAAAGACCACCGGCGTCAGGAAACAGAGGAAAGCTTGCGCAGAGCAAAGGAAGAAGAGCGTACTCTCCGGATAGCCCTCAAGGTATGCAATCCGTTGCCCTCGACAACGTCGAAGTCCGAACTCTCGATCGCTAGGCACGACATCTCTACCAAATCAACAACCCACATGGGTCACTGGATAACCCTTACCATCCACACTTTGACTCTGAGGATCCAACGGGTTCGACGCTCATATTTCCGGTTTTCTTTTTGTATCCTCAATATGCGACGTCGGATGTCATTGCCCACTTTGTGGAAGACACTACATTCCATGCCCATATTTCTCAGATGTTCCCGCCACAAGCACCTGCACCGGCATGGGACGAGAAGCAGGAGTACACTACCAGCAAACTTGTAGTGTATGCGATGACACGCCGAAAACGGCTGCTCAAGGTTGGAAAAAAGATGACGCTGCGGGATGTGTGCAAGGCTGCAGAGCAGAAGGAGGGCGAACCTACGGACGGACTGGAGATAAAGGACGGGTATCTGACCTTTGCGGTGCTTCCAAAGGGTGGCGAGGAACAGAAATGGGTGGACGAGTTCAAGCGTACTAGCTCTGTTAATTAGGGGTCATATTTCCTAAACGGTTCACATAGATTGGTCATGTTTGGTTGTACGAGAAGACGCGCTATCACACCAGCACTCCACCCAAAAGACATCGACAAAGGCGTCAAGCTCGGTGAGTCCCTCCCAGTCTCTGTCAAGGCCATAAAGTGTCCTCGGTTGGACCTGTTGAGGCACGTTTGGGTGCGATATCCAGCAAGAATGGCCCGGATTCGGTGGATGTGCACTCGTACGACAGGGTGCTGACTGCATCTCATCTGTAGGCCGCATCATGTCTATCAACCACAAGATCCTTCGCACTGCCAATGCCCCCCAAACGTCTCCGGATGAGACCGAAACGAGCCTCGCTCAGGCCCTGGTTGACCTTGAAAACAATGTTCCTGAGCTCAAGGCCGAGCTCCGTCCCCTACAGATCTCTGCTGCCCGGGAGGTTGACGTCCGGGGTGGCAAAAAAGCCATTGTCGTCTTCGTCCCCGTCCCTCAAGCAAAGGCATTCCGAAAAATTCAGCAACGGTGTGTGTCTTCCTGCCCGGGACTGATCGGCGACCTGAGCTTGGATACAGGCTCACCCGTGAGCTGGAAAAGAAATTTTCCGACAGACATGTCGTTTTCGTCGCTCAGCGTCGGATGTTGAGCAAACCTACGCGTAACTCGCGCACGAAGCAAAAGAGACCACGTTCGCGCACGCTGACGTCGGTGCACGAGAAGATTCTTGAGGACCTTGTCTTCCCTACCGAGATCGTGGGCAAGAGGATGCGTGTGGCCGTCGATGGGTCGAAACTACTGAAAGTGTATGTGACAGCGTGCTGTGTTGTACCTGTGCTGAGCGCTTGCACAGGATCCTCGACTCGAAAGACGCGACATCGCTGGAGTACAAGTTGGACTCGTTTTCGTCGGTGTACCGTCGCTTGACTGGCAAGGACGTGGTATTCGAGTTTCCTCCCGCGAACCAAGAGTAGAGTAGGGAACGAGCACACTGTTGACTGTATGTCGTCGAAATGGATGAATTCCCGTTTATGTAGTCCTCTCGTTATCGCCGTGTGCCACAAGAACGGAGAGCGCTTCAGTACCAGCACGTGAGCTCGGGTCGCGTCTGTTGCCGACTTGGACCTGGTCCACTTTCGCGTCCCTTTTCCTCCTCCTCCTCCTTCCTCCTCTTCCTGCCCAGTCGCGCCCTCCGTGGCACCCCCAACCTTCCCTCCCAATGACCGACTATCTGGCTCGCTCCCCGTCCAGGTATGAGCACGGCGTAGATGCCAAAATAGTCGTCATGGGCAATACAGGTTTGTCCTCTTCCAATTCACATTACCCCTCCCCAATCTCACTTGATTTCCCCACGGAGGCGTCGGGAAGACCAGTCTGCTCCATCGCTATACACAGGACAAGTTCGATCCTAGGAACATGACGTCTACCACCGGTGCCTTCTTCGTAACCAAGAAGGTCTATGTCGACGGCCTCAAAGTTCGCCTTCAGCTCTGGGACACGGCTGGTCAGGAGAGATTCCGTAGTATGGTGCGAATGCCCCCCGATGTCCCCCCACTCGCTCACCACCACTCAGGCTCCCATGTATTATCGAGGCGCCAATGCCGCCCTTCTTTTGTACGATATCACGAATGCTGCTACGTTTGACGATATACGAGGTTGGCTTGCAGGTCAGTTCTACTGTTTTTCTCCCTTAACCTTACCCCCCACCTTCGTGCAGAATTGAAGAAAAATTGCCCGCCGGAACTTATCATCTATATCGTTGGCTCCAAGGCCGACCTGCACCAGCAACGTCAGGTCACCCAGGATCTTGCACGTTTGTCCCTACATAACTGGTTTCCCCCACCCCGACCTCCATCTCCTCCTCCACCCCCGCCGCCCCCACCGTCCACGTTGTCATATATTCGTCCCAGGTTTACCTCGTTCACCAGCATCCGCTCCGCTCCTCTGCTTTCGGTGCCTCTCAAGTCCTCCCCTCCCACAAGCTCTTCTTACGATCTAGCTATCAGTGGCGACGGGCTCACTCGCTGCAGTACTTCCAACGGTCTCCCACGCTCGAAACCGAACAGTGGTGTAAATTTAAACATATCAAAGATTGCGGAATCTTCCCGTTCCACACAATCGAGATTCGGTTCTCATTTTGGACACTATGCAGGAGGCTGGAACGAAAATGGAGAGACGAGCAGCAACAGTTTGGAGGAAGAGGAGGTGGAGGACAATCAACAATGGGGCCTGCACCATGGTATGGAACTCTTCGAAGTTTCTGCCAAGGACGATGTCGGTAAGCGCAAAGACTTACTACACTTTCATGTCGATTTTAAGTTTTCATGATAGGCATCCAATCTCTGTTTGATTCACTTATCGGAACAATAATTTCGAGAAAGGATGTCATCGAACGGGAGAATGAACTCCGGAAGCGCAATAGCGTGCTTCTGGCGTCGGCGAGCACGACGCCCGCATGGGCAGCCCAGGCAGAAGAAGAAGAGGCACTTGAGAAGGCTCGCTCTTCGTCGGGCTGGAGTTGTTGCTCTTCGTGAGAGAGTCCCTTCATCGCGATCTCCTGTTTGTTTCAGCATGGTCCCGCTATCTACTGCACTTCCTGTTCCCCTTCGACCCCCACATCTTGCTATGAGATCTTATGCACTGCCCTTATGGTTCCTAGGCTCACTCTGACAGCGTGTCACCCCCACCAAGCCCACATCTTTCCTTTCTCTTCGTCTTTCTACCCTTATTCACCTCTGAGTTATCTCTTTATACCATATATTTTACGTTAGATACAGATTAACCATGTGTTCATAGTCATGTCGCGCTAAAGGACCGGCAATCGCACTCTCATTTTTACCGGCCCGCTCGTGTTGAGAGGATGCCCAGATAGGAAGGCGTTGTCGTTGATATGATAAGCTGAGCTCGGCTCACCGGGTTTCCTGTACCTTGACAGCCATGTCCCTCCTCCCCGTCGACCCTGCGGGGAGTTTGAAACCAGTCGAGGACGACAACGCCTGCACCCCGTACCACTGCTTCCATGCCTTTGATACCCTCTACTGTGAACTCACCGGCAGCACACCTGTGCCACCCGGCGCTTTCCCGGACGACAACTTGAAGTAGTATGTCTTTGCCCCCGCATGACCCCGCGACGCTGATCGCCATCCTAACAGCCCCCTCTTCGTCACCTGGAACACCAGGTCTTCCCGTCCGGGACGTGCACCCCGACTGAGGGGCTGCATCGGCAACTTTGAGCCCATGTCCATACACGACGGCATCGCTGAGTACGCGCTCATCAGCGCCTTCAAGGACTCGCGGTTCAGAAGGATCGAAGCCAATGAACTCCCCTCGCTCGAGTGCGGGTGCGTCCCCGTCCCTTTGCAGGGCCCATCGTTGGTTGGCCCCGGGGACGTGTGTTCTGACTGACCCGTGATCCCGCCTTCTTTCCCCCTACCTCGCCCTGGTCTTTTTTTCTTTTTTTTGGGTTGCGTTTCCACTGTCACGCGACGACGGTCAGCATCTCGCTGTTGACCGATTTCGAGGACGCGTCGTCGTATCTCGATTGGACGGTCGGTGTCCACGGGATCCAAGTCACCTTCCCGAACCCGGCCATATACCAGCGTACGGACTCGTCCACTTCCCCTTCCCCGTTCTCCTCCTCTGCGTTCTTGCCTCGGCGGTTTAGTTCCAGGCACACCCTGTCGGCGACTTATCTGCCCGACGTCATGGTGGAGCAAGGGTGGGACAAGATCGAGGCGATCGATAGCGCCATTCGGAAGGCGGACTGGAACGGGACTATCACGGAAGAGATACGGCGCAGTATCCACCTTCGACGGTATCAGAGCAGCAAGTGTGTCGTCGGGTGGGATGAGTTCGTTCAGTGGAGGAGAGACAATGGAGATGAGGACATTGACTAATCACTCGAACCGTTTCATCACCTCGGAACGCTTGTATTACAACCCTGGAATATATGTATATAAACAAACGTAGTGCAGCGCGTCAGTCGTCGTGGCTTTCGCAGGCCTTGACTGAATCTCCCGCCAGACCAAAGATGGACAGCCTGATATCCTCCAAACGTCCGCGCCAACCACCACCGTACTTGTCTTCCAACGCTTCCCATACCTCGCGCAGCTTGGCGGTGTCTCTCCCGCTCGTCTTGTCGAACGCAACGAGGATCCAGTAGATGACCCTGGGGGTCGGCTTTGGGTGGCTCGGAAGCTGCATGAACGCAGCAAACACCGTCTCCAGAGCATCCAGGTCCCAGCTGCCCCGTACAGACGGGAAAAGGGCGGCAACGGACTCCATCTCTGAATGCTCCGAGTCCCTCCCGTGGCGGGCGAACCCGAGGAAGAGTCCCCTAAAGGCTGCCATTGAGGGCTTGTAGCATGCCCCGGTGCCGCCGTCCGCCTCGCGACGGGGAGTCGACAGCATGTCGACGAAGACGCCGAGCGCATTCTCTAGGTCGCCGTGGTAAGCGAGGGACTGGATCATCGTTGTGTAGGTGATCGCGTCGGGCGCGAGGCTGTCTGGTATGTCAAGTCCGACAGTGCTGCGGACGTAGCGCGCGTCCTCGCCGACCTTGTCGTCGTCTGGGCAGGGCACAGGCTCGACGTTGCTGCGGAGAACGCGATACATGGCAAGGGCGACGTCCAAACGCCGGTTCCGCGCATACGCCCAGAGACATGCGTTGATTCCGTCCAAGCCGAGCTCTAGACCTTGTTTTTTCATCTTGTCCACGGTGGAGCGAACGCTGTGTAGGTCATTCCGGATGGCAAAGTAGCGGAGGAGACATAGATGGGTATACCGGTTCGGTGAAAGACCCGATGTGAGAAGGAGTGATGACGCGTGACGGACGGCGGGTGGCAAGTTGGAGCGAGAGGCGATAGAGAGAAGGATGTTGTACGTCCAGATGTCTGGATCCTGCCGCGCACCTGGATCAGCCGCTGGGTTCACAGCCTCGTCGGTGGATACAGTATGCGCGACAGGTAGGGCACCTTTCTTGCTAAAGATGTCGAGCGCGTTTTCGTAGTCTTCCAGTCTCGTCTTGCGCCACTGTTTTCCAGCGCTGTCTATGAGCGTGTTCCACTCCCACAAGCGAAGCCGACCATGGTTCCTTTGTAACGTTTTGAGAACGGAGAGGAGCTGGAGATGAACGGTGCGAGTCCGGGGCTTGATTGATGCAAGGAGGCGTGCCAATCGGTGGAGCGAATGATGTGGTATCGCGGCTCGATGCGAAAGTAATTCCTGGTAAGCCGCCCATGTCCGTTCGGCAGAAGTAGCCGTGAGCATGAGCCATAGAAGGGTGCGACGTCGCCGAGCAGTCCATTTTATGTCGGTTGGGCCGAGAGCGCTGTGGCTTGACACGTTCCCAAGCTGTTGGCGGACTGGCGCATCTGAGGGTGAATCGGTGTCGACGGGATGAAGGACAACATTTTGAGCCGCTGGCATGCCAAAAAGAGTGGGCAAGCGACCGAGGTGCGGTGTTCCACTGGCGGAAACAGCAGAACGGGAACGAAGGCAACGAGCAGCAGACACATCGAAGCTGTCTGGTCCGGTTCGTTCTTTTAGTACGCCGCCTTGGGGATGGTGCGGTGTAGCGAAGGATCTGCTGCGTTGCAGACTGGTCACGGATGCCAAACGGGCTCTGGCAAAAAGGGCTTGATGAAATGGCAGCCTGGAGGACGATGTGGGCAGAGATGCTAGGGCCGACGTGGACCATGTGAGCATAAGTGCCCAGTGCAGTCATCCTTTGCGACGCAGTGAGCAACGTGTTCTTTTTTTTTTCGTAGAGGGAGACGGTGAGCATACCGAGACTGGTACAATAAAGCAACAACTTCGTGATGGTCGTAGCGAGAGCAGTCGCGTCACCGCAACAGTCACACAAAATTTCGTTCGCTACTATACTCTCAACACATTTCACGGCATGATGCATAATTGTGTATAAAAGAACATGATGCCTATGTAGTACGTGAAACATGCAATCAATCTCTGGCCTTGAGCGTTCCCAAGAACGTAGCCTTTTCCTCGGCAGTTTGGAAAGCACCGTGCTGCATGATACATCAGTTCGGGAGAGTATCACAATAGAGAAAACATGGTCACTTACACCGAACTTGGACGAGGTGTCGATGAACTTGAGATCGATTTTCTCGAGGTCCCGGCGTGAGGTGTGGGTCATCAACGACTTGCGGAGCGTGATGACACGCTTCTTGGTACCAGGAACCGAACCCTTGAGCATCAAGAACTCGTTCTTGACTATACCATAATGGGGGAAGCCACCCATCGGTGTAATAGTCTTTTTCGTGATATCCGACTCAGTCGAGGCACTGGAGTCGTCGGAGCCAAGGCCAATGCGGTAGATCTTCTTGTTGAGTTCGGTGCGGTGGTGGTAACCATCTACGCAGGTGACCAGTCAGAATCATTTCGTTCCAAGGGCACCATCTACGCACTTTGACCCGCGCGGGCAACAGAAAACATGACCTTGGAAGGATGCCATGCACCGATACAGGCGACTTTGCGAAGACCCTTGTGGGTCTTGCGGGGCAGTTTCTTGGTGCCCCAACGATGGGTAACACCCTCGAAACCGTGACCTTTGGTGACAGCGATGACATCAATAACCTCGTCTTGCTCGAACACGGTGTTGACGTCGACGGGTTTCTCGAACAAGCCATGTGCAAATTCGACTTTGTCCGCGGCGGAGCCACCGTTGACCTGGATTTCCATAAGATGAGCCTTCTTTTGACTGAGGCCTGTCTTGCGGATTTGGGTGTGTGCAAGGACGCGGACGACGGTGCAGTATTTGCGGATGCGCTCGAGCTCGCGAGCAGTGGACTTTCCGCCATCTTCTGCGTGCTTTTTTGCGTAGCGAGTGAATGCCTTCTTCTTAGAACGGTACCAGTTCTTGTAGAAGCGGCGCTTGACCTCGTCTGAGAGATGGGAGGCCCAGACGGTGGTAAGGGTGCGAAGACCACGAGGGGTCTCGACGTAGCCGACGACACCAACGACGATCAATGGTGGTGTTTCGATGATGGTGACTGCCTCGACGATCTCGCGCTTGTGCATCTCTACAGAAGGCGTAAAGGGGGAGGAGTGCGGCCAAGACATGGCACTTACTGGAGCCCTGACGATCGAGGTCGCGAACGACGTGGGTCATGCCAGCCTTGTAGCCCATGAAGGCAGTTAGGTGGACGGGCTTCTTGGGGTCATCCTGGGGCGGATATTCAGTAGATGGAGGCAAGGGGAAAGCTGCGCAGACCTTGGGGAAAGACTTGACTTTTCCGCGGTGGCGCGCGGCACGCTTGCGGGGGAGGAAACCGAGGGAACCGTGGCGGGGTGCTTCATACTGTGGGTGATGGTCAAAGGTAGGGAGGGGAGTAGATCGGGTGAATGCGGACCTTGCGGTGACTACAAGATGAATACGACGTCAACGACGGGGGCGGCGGTAGCGTCTACGATGGTGGACGTACCTCATCTTGACGGCGGAAGTGACGACGACGACGAAGAGAAAGATGAATGTCACCTCCATCGGAGTTTGCCAGGTTGTGGCTGATGTGCTGTACAGTACTTCCAATTATGGACAGCCCCTGACCTTGCGTATTCCCACGCGACGCGCCGAAACACGGTGATTTCCAAAAACGCGTGTAGTCACGTTTGTGCGATGTCACGCCCATACGCGACTCGTTCCATCCAACGACTTCCCACAGCTAGCTCATAATGCTCGTCTACGGTAAATCTGGCGACCTTAAACAGGGCCATGACGCCGACCTCGACAGCGAGTGCTCTCGCAGCCCAGTCGCATCCGCCCCATTCCAGTTCGCTTTCAGGGAGCGGTTGAAAGAACTAGACGAACACTTTGACGATAATGACGCTCAGTCGTCCAAGCCAGGCACTGCATCACCAGATGCTCTGTCTGCTCGTCCGTCACAAGCAAAGGACATTGAAAGCGTCTCCATGACACTCCAAGGCCTTTCTCCCCAAGCACCGCGTTCCCTATTGTCTCCAGCTCCGACCACATCGCCTAAAGAGGACCCACCCGACACCCCTCTCGTGCACCGCCGTGCGAGGAGCGCTCGAAATCCCGTCCTCTCTGATTCAGAAGCGGAAGGACAGAGCAGCTCATCCTCTGTCTCGCCCACTAGGCACGCCATCACCACACCGCACACCCGCTCATCCCCAACACCGCCTACTTCCGGGGATATCCACATGACAAGTGGCAAGTCAAAAGGAAAAGCCCCCGCCCGTGACGTGTTGCCCATCGTCTTTGACGATGAAAAACTAACCGCTGTTGAGCTTCCAATCAAGTCAAAGAAAGCGGCACGAAGTGGATCCCTCCGACGCACCAGGACAAAGGTACGTCTTTCTGCAAATGATTCGTTCAGTACTAAATCTTGTCTTCCTAGGCACCGACCAGAAAGGAGCGACGCGAGGCCGCCTTCGAATCTTCCAGGATTGCGGCCGATCGTCCTGTGCAGGTCCCGCGTACGCAGAAAGAAAAATATTCGATGGCTATATTGCTCACCCGTCTTCGGTATGTTTGGTAACCTTGACAGTGTACTGGCAGTCGTGCTCACGTCCCTACCAGCAGCGATAACGTTATAAATCCAACTTCGGGCACAGAGTTGCCATCAGACCCCATAGAGAGATTCTCATCTCCGAATGACAAGGCAACACAATTGCCACCTTCAAACAGTATGTTTGGAGAACCTACGGGACTCTTGAGAACGTCTGTGGATGTAGGAATGAACAGTCGGTCGTCTCCGCGCAAGAATACCAAGGCTCTCCTTGCCACAACCGATTCCGATGACGACATGCCATCAGTGTCTGATATCATTCAGGCTAGTTCGAAGCAGAACAGGCTGCATGCAATCAAGCAAGCTGCTCTGCGACGTACCGATATCAGTATGTCTCTTGACGACGACAGCGACGATGACGGTTTGTTGGTCGTCAAGGATGATATGCATACTGTTGCCCGTGAAGAAGCTGCCCATCGAAGATTGGACAAGGCTCATGGTAGTCCAGTCAAGGATATGACCTTGCTACGAAGAATCAAACATCCCAGTGTTCGCCCTGTCGCCGTTTCCCCTCGCAAGCTTTCGAAACAGGAACTGCAGGAACTTGCCAAGCCATCCTTCGCACGCATGGGGAAAGCGGCCAAGGGTCAGCTCAGCAAAAAGCAGCTGGATCATTTGATGATTATGCAACACAGTGAAGAGCAGATGAAGTCCATTAAACGGCACGAGGAGGAGTGGGTCAAACGTGGTGGAAAGCTATTTCGAGATAGTGGCGACAGCCCACAGACTTCGCTGTCTCAGAGGCTCGAAACATATGCCGAACAGGGACTGAAAGTAGTGGAGGATGGCGATATAATGGATGAAGAAGCAAGCGCCGACGAAAGCGATGAAGACTATGTCCCAGATCTGCGAGGTTCCGCAAGCCCTGAGCCCATGGATGAAGACGAGCAAGAGAGTGAGCCGGACGACACTATGGAGGTTTCGCAAATCCCTCAGCCACTAGTCAATGATGACAACGATGACGAAGTCGAGGAAATCGTCGCTCCATCGAGGCGCAACAAACCTGGCCAGCGACATCTCCGTCTTGTCGTGGAATCTGACGATGAAAAGGAGCCACCGGTTCGTCATGACTTGTCCAGCGTCCAGAGGGATTCCACTTCTTCAATGGAGCCTCAGACCGAGGATGAAAACGACAAGGAGAACAGTGCGAGACTGATGTATGACCGCAGCGAGGACAAGGAGAACAAAGCGGTTGTGCGTCATGAGCCAGGGTCATCAGAACGAGGGTTTGGCTCGAGACTAGGATCACTGCCGAGTATCGGAAACAGCGTTCGAAGCGAACTATCACTTGCCTCCCCCACGGATACCGCAAGTTCACCAAATGGGGATGCCAGATCGCCGCTGAAGGACATCTCGAAAGATGAAGACGACCCTTTCCTGTCCCCTTCTTCAAAGTCGCCGTTCACCGAGCGTCTTCTCCGCAGTGCAACGATATCACCACCACGCGCTTCTACGTCTACACTCAGCCTTGGGTCACCACCAACGTTACGAAGTGAGCGCACCAGCCGGATAAATCGACTTTCCTTGGACTCGGAGAACGATGAAAACAATCCATCTGGCTTCAAGCCCTTACAACCTTCGTTTCTGGAAAGGCTTCACAGCCAAGCCAGCCTTGAACCTTCCTTGCTTCCTGTCAATCCTCTGCAAAGTGGTGGATTCTCCCAGCTTTTCTCTGTTAGCTATTCCTTTCTTCGACGATCGGGAAATTTTACTGACCCACGCCCATACCGTAGGTTGAGGATCAGATCTCGAAGAAACCCGTCGACGGAGCAGACAGCGACGGGTTGTCATTAACGCTCGATGTCGGACTAAAGCCGGCCCTTGAGGTTAGCGGGACTCTGGCACACAAGGCTGAAGTTATATTTGAGAAGGAACAAGAATATGTTGTCGCTGCCGCGCTCCAACGAAACGATAAGCCGAAGGAAACGCTCTATGTCAACGACTATGGGTACGGGTAGTTCATCCGAGACTTTCCTCAGCTAATCCTCCTCAGCTTCCTCACACAAACTCGACCCGAAGGCTCCAGCCCTCAAATGTATCGCATGACTCCTTCCCAAGCCTCCAAGTTCACCGGAACTCAAGTCCACCCTACACAAACACTACAACTCAGTGTCCGCCCTCCTCTCCGCACGCTATCACTCACCGATACTCAGGAGGTGTCTCCAGAACCACAGCCGCTGAGGCGTTTGCGCAAACGCAGTCTTTCGCCATTAGTAGAAAAAACACTTGGGCAGAGAGGCAATTCAGGAACCAAGTTGAACGCGTTCAGTCTTCTCGGTAAAGTCCCTAAACGGCCGACAGAGGCTCATAAAGAGAGACAAGAAAAGTCAGAATTTGTGGCGGTCGAGGCCGAGGAATCCGACGAGGACGATATGTTTGGTTTCGGGGGTCCAAAGAAGGACGATGAAGAAGAAGGTGACGACGACGAGCAAGACAAGGTCGTTGAAGGACTTTTGGACGACGTGACCATGGACGCCGAAACCGAGGGCGCAGATCTTGTTCAAGAGAAATTCAGGTGAGATGGGCGTTATCAGCCCTTGTTGTTTATCAATAACCACGTCCGGCTGTTAGGGAGCACGAAGAAGAAGACGACGAACGACTTCAGAAACTGCATCAGGATGCCATTGAGGGTAAATTCCGGATGAAGCGCCGTGACCGAGGGGTTGGCTTTGAAGACGACAGCGATGGAGATGACGACGATGAAGCGCGCCTTATTCGCCAGCGGATGTACAAGAAACGAAAGATTGAAGGTGATAGTTTGGAAGCCCTGGGTCAGTGAACTTGTGCAGGGATATCATATGTGACTCATGGGTCGCCAGGTCAAAATGAAGAGACGAGGGCGTTCTATGACACGTACCACCAAGATCTCATGGATGAAGATGATGATTTCGCTCATCTGCGGGAGGACGTTTCGATGCCCGTAGCTGATGACGATGGTCAAGACGAAGACCATGAACAGCCAGAAACTGTCACTGTGGACGAGATTCGGCAGCGGGCGCGCGAGATGGCGCAAAATAACATTGTGAGTGCAAATTGCATACTGCTTGAGCACCCCTCTGAATCCGCGCTACAGGAGGTAGAGGCGCTAGATCCCGAGGACACAAGCTGGATTGACCAGTCGATGATGAATGAAATGGACAACGCAGTCCGCGTCAAGGTGGTAGGACATCGACGGAGTATACCCACAGCTCGTCACTCAAACGTCGGTCAGATGGACTTTGATGTAGAGGTTCGTCCGCTCTTCCAGGGACCTGACATGTGCTTACGACGACATTTCAGCGGTCCAACCGATATGCAGAGAGTGCGCAAGAACGCAAGCAGCTGGAGGTTTGGGCTAAAAATCAGGGACGCCAATCCCACGGCACAGGGCGATCTGGTAACAGCGCTGCCGTCACTGGCCATACAACAGCCAAAACTGGTGGTGGGTCACTGAGGTCAATGAAGTCGTCGAATCCAGCAGGAATGAGCGAGGCACCCAAGATCACAAAGAGCTTGAGTCTGTTATCTACAGTGTCCAGCAGGAGTGGCAGGTTTGCATAGCATGTTTTAATTTTATCTGTAACTTTCGCTTGTTTATTTTCGTATTGTACTTCTACTACTGATACTCTCCTCAATATAATCCAACCAACGCGCTCGCAAGCAACTCCCAATAGAAAGAAATCCGAAATACGCAACATGTAACAATTAGCTGCTAACAAGATGCACACAACGCGCGCTCGGGGAAAGAGATAAGTCTATGAAAGAAAGGGTATCGTCGTGATAAATAACCGAGCACGCTAATATAGTTCGAAGATTTGAATAAATTTCTAACATTTACGTTTCGTTAATGATTTTGTTTGCCCATCGAGGGTCTGCCAAAGCGAACCCAAGTGGCACGGGGGCGCGCAGGTTGAACGAGTGCAAGGTTTCGTGATTGACGTACGGACATAGGACTTTTACGCCGACGCGTGGTGGTCTGTATCTAGAAAAAAAAAGGTACGTTGGCACACTGCGCTTAAGACAACCACGAGTACATGCAGGGCTCACCTTATGTCTGAGCATGATAAGCTTTGCCATGCACGCAGGCGGTCCAGTCTCTCTGACCGGGTTGCCTATGATAGATTGTGAGTGGCAGTGAATGTAAATGAAAGGGGGACCATGACATACGTGATGCAACCAATGCAAGGCCTGCCTCGTGCATATCGAGCGAGTCACTTCCCTCCATGATCGACTTTCTCACCGCTGGGGAAAAGAGACATAGCAGTAAGAAGGAAGAAAGGGAGCATATGAAGAATGCGAAAAGCATAGATCCGCTAAGGGCGAGGCGGCGCGAAGCACGCGAACAGAGTCCTGACGTAGCACGTCGTGAGGACGAAAAGGAGGTGGAAGAGAGGAGAAACTTCGAAGAGGAGTAAGGGAGGTCGGGTCGAGAACTTGTCAGCAAATCAACGTAATACTCGGCAATTCGTAACGTTGCTTAGTCATCAAATCCTGCCGACGACGTTGGCTGTCGAGAAAGACAGTCGTACGTCGGACTCGGACGAGTCACCCACCTACCGTTTGCCTTCAATGTCTCAGTTGGTGTCATCTGCAGTGTTATCAGCCGTGGGGCTTGCCTGCAAGGCCTTTCTCAATTCCGGTCTCTGTTCCATCACCGTCAGCAATTTACCCGTCTTATTAGATGCGCTCAGCAGCGAACGCAAACACGGCGGCCAAGGTTTGATAACAGGTATGTGCTGCATCTTCGCGCGTTTTCTCCGCCGTGATCTTGGTTACAGTTTCCAATCATCTGTCCACGTCGGTTCATGCCCCCTTATTTTGGTCGACGCTCAGCTTCTAACCTTTTTATCTAGCCTCGACGATCCTGTGATTTGGGGTATCCTTCCCTTTGAATACTTCACAAACGCACATACTATACGATGGGTTTTGGGTGCCTCAGATATCATGTTTACAAATCCGTCAGTGGTGCGGAGATTATATCCCTTCTGCCTCGTTGCTGACCCTTTCATTTTGGTCAGAAAGTATCTTCTCGGCTTTCTTTCGCAGCGGCCAGGTAATAGAAACGTTTCGGGGAAACGGCATCTGGCAGCCCGCACTCGATGAGGCCATCGAGAAGCTGAACCAGGGTCACTGGGTATGTATCTAGTCGCCGTGGTTGCTGCTACTGCTGATGTCATTCCGAACCTTTTTTTTTTTAGTTGCACATGTTCAGCGAGGGCAAGGTACAGCAGCCCCCAGCATATCCACAGATTGATGGTATCGCACATTTGTCGCGATTCAGATGGGGCATGTGCGTGTTCTCTGCCTCATGCGGCCCGGGTACTTCTCACCGTGATGTGATATGTCCTCATCAGTGGTCGAATGGTTATGGAGTGCAATGTCCCACCCCTGATAATACCCATGTGGTTGACCGGTACGAATCTCTGATACTGGCGTTGGCGTTGTCCCATATCGATCATGCGTGCACAGGCTTCGACAAGCTAATGCCGGAGCATCGTCCGGTCCCTTACAAGTTCCTCCCGAAGATGGGTGTTCAACTTGGTGTCGCGTTTGGTGATCCGATCCCACCAGACAAGATAATTGATGCATTGAAGGTCCTGCATAGCCAGAAGGGGTCGTCTTTATCGCCTGCTATAGCTGAATATTCCACTACTAGGCCATCCAGTGGGCCAGGGCTGAGTAGTACTATACAAATCGGAGGGTGGATGGAAAACGCGATAGGAGATGCAGTGCTGGAGCTCGGGAACGCCGAGAGACGTGTGCAGATAGACAAGGTCCGGAGCGAGGTTACGGCCATTATCCAACGAGCCGTCGAGGATCTGGGCAGGAAAGTGTCAGGCGATAGGTTAGACCTTCCACTGTCTCGTCCGAGCCTCCCATAAATCGATTGTCCGGGTTATCACTGCTTTGGCTACGGAACCAACTTTAGGTCGCATAGAGAGGGCCATCAAATTCTCTTGATCCGTCTGCCGACCTCGACTCGCAGGTCGGCAAGATGCGCGTTTTTTGTCAAGGGAACGAGGGTTCTGGGGAGATGTTGCGTACGATTCACTCATGTGACAGGCTGTTTTATTTGTCCGTCGTCCACACTCAGACTGTACTAATTGTCGCTGTGTCCGTTTGCAGGGCCGAAGTCTTATCTCTTGGCACGCGTTTCAGAATCAGAACCTCGGGTTCATTACGGACCATATCACTTTCCTAGCAATGGAACCTCGATCCCGGACGAGCAAGGTCGTCAATAACTTGGACTCACAATGATCGTGGGTATATTCTTCCGGGACTTGACCGTGCAGCTATTGAACAAAGAGACTTAGCTGCAAGGTCCGAAAGTGCCGCACGCTTGGAAAATGGAATATCCACCTTGACGCGGACACATGGGTCAAGCTGCCGTCATGCCACGTCTCTGCTCTGGTGTCAAGCTACCCGGTTCCACAAAGGCATCACCCTATTTCACTCGAACATTCTAATCAACTGAAGCAGCGTATATTCACCAAGAGTCACATAAAATGAGGATCGTCCGAAAACCCAAGAATATTTCAGGTATCATTAATTCGTTACAGGTGGTATGCCTAACTTGATTGCGTCTTGGCTTCGCTGTGGAGGATCAAACTGTCAAACGAAGTCAACCGAGGGAGATGAGAAATACGAACAATTCCAGGTCGTCCTGGTCGGTATGATCCTTGATACGGTAGTGGATCATCGGAAGAGCGAAAATAATTCCCGCAGCACATAGAACCCACGTAGAGATGAATATGCTCATGTAGCTGTTGGGATAGAGGGCAGAATGTTTGTTTGTCTCGACCACTGGGAAAAGAACTTACGATGCAGAAACAGCATCTGCATGCCATGCACCAGCAGCACCGGCTGATTGCAAACCTTTATCTGTGAAAGTTGAACTCCAGTCGAAGTTCCAGCTGAGCGATAATACCATGACTTACAGAACCCAGTGAACACGGCAAGTTTCGCCAGATCGTTTGACATGGCGCCCAATAACCAATACACGAATGTCTGCCACATCGCGTCCAGCAAGCCGCAGAAGATGTACAACCAGCCGTGTGATGCATATGCAGAGCTACTGAAATCTATCTTCGTGAACGTAATTGGAGTCACAATTGCTCGCGTATAGTCCCTGTGACCTCCTTGAACTTGGATGCGCTTTGGATTTAATCGAAACTACTCACTTTTGGTACATATAAGCCCATATGTGAACAACGAACACCATCGCAGTCACGATAGACCAACCGGCAAAAGCACGGGTTCTACGCCTGAATTGCGGCCGATCGAGAACACCGTATCCGAGGAATAGGGATCCCACTATCTGCGCTGCCCAGTACAGGAATGCGTTGAGACTACGTGTGCGAATGTTGAAGAGTGCAGCGTTGTAATCGTTGAACTCTAGTTATTTAAACGGTGTTTGCTTCGTCCCAGCAAGCGCAATATCGAGAATAGGATACTCACGCCAAGTGTAGAAATAGTTGCTTGCGACGAACATAGGGAACAGGAAGATAACTGTCGGATCGGTCTTTAGGGCAACGTAGAGGCTGTAAAACTCTGTCTTCCAAGATGGTTGGCGGGCTAGGAAAACCTTGGTCCCGTCCGTCCGAACGATTTTCTTGGGATCAGCCATCAATGGAGCCAAGGACACTCCGATGAGTGTGAGGATCAAGAAACCGATCTAATAGCGCATTGATTTCAATGCGAAGCTTCCACAGAGAAGGCATAACTACTCACGTAAGTTCCATTTCCGACTTTTTGAACGAGTTGAGACCAATCACTGAGGAATTCGAGTATAGAACTCACCTGAATTGCCCTATTGAGGTGTTGAGTAATCAAATTTAACTTGAAGAGTGGTTGAAATACGTACTTCATTGTGGAAATTTGCCCCAAATGCAACCGCGGAACCAATGACAGCTCCCAGGTTGAAAATTGCCCAGAAAATACCGATGAAGAGGCCCTTCTGTGTCTCCGTGGGATAAGCCATCATCATACAACCTTGTGCGGTCCATAGCATCCCTGCACACATTCCAAGGATGGCGCCCGCGGCGACAACAAAGTCGTATGCGTTGGGATGAATGTTGTCCGCTCTAAAGGATAGATGGATGAGTGTTGGTAACAGTTGCGATTGCATGTGACGCGCGTACAAAAATGAAGCGATGTAGAGGGAGTATCCCAGTGTTCCGAGGAAGAGTGTTAGCCGAGGACCCAGTACATTGTTGATTGTTCTACAGGATATCAGCTGCGACCCCATCATAGGGAAGAATAAGACCGACCCGGAGAAGAAGGCAAAGAATGCGAAGGTGGCATAGGTGGCCGTGCCCGCGTTGGCCTGTGCAGTCGTATTGACTTGGCCACCTCCGCCAATCCCACCCAGGGCGTTGAACATGCCGGGGCACATGAAGCAGACAAATCCAAGCATAGACACTTGAAAGTAGGGGTGGTAGTAGATTCCCCTCAACCCTTTGGGGCGTTCGAAGATCTCCTCGCGTTGGGAGCCCGAGTCCTCGCTCCCGCTTTCCAATACTTTGTCAGTGGTGACGCCTGCCATGGGGGTGACGGAACGGATGTGATCGAGAGTAAAGTCCTGCGATCACGGAGCGAGTTCTTATATAGGCGGGGGAAACGCTGCATGTGAACTCTTGGGCGCAAATGGGGAAAGTAAATATACATTCGCATCCGGAGCGGAATAGGCGGGGCACCTGCTGACCGCCGCGTCAGTCTGATACGCGTCCAGAGTTTCATTTTGACCAAGTGTCACGAGTGCATCTAGGGCTATGCTTCCGACAACGTGGCCTTGGGTCTCCTGTGGCGCGCTATCGCAGTGCAGTCCATAATCCGTGACTGTCGAGTTTGAGGTTAGGCTGTGCTAGAGAACTCGTGCTCACGACCACAAGTGTGCCGTATGGACACCTTGCTATTTGTGCTTCGGCGTACCAGATCGATGACTTTTTCGCCCCAACTCGACTTAATTTTGTCACTGGGACGATGCTTATCTCCACCGTTGAATCGCAAGTAATATTGAAGGTACATATGTAAGTAAGGTCTGGTCTAGTTAATAAACGCGCGCTTTGAATAACAAACGACAACAAATGACAACAATGACATGCTCGTCTTTTCGCGCGTTGGCGTCTGTCAAGCCAACCTTGCAGTAAGACGTGGTACTGCGCTCGTGTTCGTCGTCCTCAACCCTTTAACAACACGGTCATGAATGTCGTCGACAATGTTAACCGTTGTTTGCAAAAGTGGTCCAAGTCCGGGGAGACCGACTGGTATGTTCAATATTGTTTTACGTGCAGGTTTCGCTCTAATGATCCCGTATACAGTCGAAATTTCCTGCTTTCAATCCACCTCAACCCAACGGATCCGGATAGCTTCGAGACGCTCGTGACCGCGTATCATACCCTTCTATTTTCTTCTCTGAAGACCTGGGTCGTGAATAGCTTGCTGACCCCGCAAAGCTTCGTCGATTTCGTCCGCTCCGTCTTGGTGTCCTTGCCTTCTTCGTCTGTACAGTCAAGGCCGATACAAAGTGATACCGTACTTGGAGAACTATTGGTTGACATCGTCTGGTCGCTTGACGCACAGTTGGAGGAGCTTGTCACGGATGCCAAGGCCATCATCGCGACTCCAGAACAAACAGCTGATGCCAATGACTTGGATAGAGCGACCGAAATAAAGCAAACAGCCGAGGACGACAAGGAAATTCTCGTTGATGTTGTCAAGAGACTCCTGGTGGGTTCCAGTCAGTCCCTGGAGTACGCTGAACCCATACTCCATTTAGTTTGCTGGAATCGTCGACGTAGCAGTATGCCGGGAGCGCCTTGATTTGAGCATCCTTGGCAACATTGGCCTTGTACTGGACAGGCTGTCGTTTGACAAGAAGGAAATTCGAACGAGAACTGGTCTCCTGTAAGTTCCTCGCGAATGATATGCTGTGTAGGTTGACATTCGTGCTTTGTCTGTTTTCTCCAGTTACAAGCAAAACAAATTTAATCTCCTTCGCGAGCAATCGGAAGGTTATAGCAAGCTGTGCGTGGACGTAATGAGCTCTCTGGGTCCTTCCCATTCTCCCCAGGATGGCAGACCCATTGAGAGTGCCGCCTCCATAGAGGACCGCTCCCGAATTGTATGGGACAAAATCATGGGCCTCATCGGATACTTCGACCTTGATCCAAATCGCGCTCTTGACATCATCCTCGACATATTTACCGTCAACATCACGACCCACTACTCTTTCTTTCTTTCACTTCTGTCATGCTCTCCGTGGGCGGGTTCCATTAGGCGTTCTGTGACCGGCAAATTCGATGTTTCCATGTCGTCTGCCCCAAATCCCGACCAATATCGAGGGAAATCGCTTGACGAGGTTCTTGAAATTGCCGAAACTCAGTCTCTCAGTTGCAAAGGGTTGAGTTTAGTTCCACCAAGTTCTGAGTCGCAGGTACTCGCCCAAGTCCTAGGATTCAAATTTGCTTATTACCAGGTTTGTTATATGTCATAACACGTCTTCTCTTCTAATCCTGCATAGAGCCCTGATGTATACGAGCCGCTGCCAAAAGGCTTGTACCTTGTAGCCGCCATCTTGATACTCGAAGGATTTGTTTCGCTCGAGGAGTTATATCCCCATGTGCGTCGACTCTGTTTGCGTTGTACGACCATCACTTCATTCCCAACATGCAGCTATCGCCTTCTGATGACGACATGGATTCGTACCACAAAGATTACCTGGACCAGGTCCAGCAAAAGATTGCAGACGCCAAGGTCACCCAGTTGGCGATGGCGGCTCCCCTAGAATCGACGAACTCTGGTCCCAAAGTCCGTTCAGAACCGGGAGAGGAAACAAAAAAAACTCTGGATCACAAGCCTCCCAACCAGAAAGCGACTCTTGTCACCGCCTTGCTTTCTGTTGGCGCTTTACGTCCCGCTTTTGCAATCTTGACCAGATTCCCGTGGTTCGTAGACGCTCATGTTGAGCTCGCGGATTTGGTGCTTCGCATTCTCAGGCATTCTGTTTCACCGCTCTATGACGCAGTCTTCGTTCTTAAGGAACGGAATCCAAGCTTCACTCAACCTCGTGCTCGATATGGGTCAAGCGGCATCCTTCTACCCCCTATCCGGAAACCACAGCTAACATCAATTGCTCCGACGCCTCCTAGCACAGCTACAACAGAGTTCGTTTTCTTTTTCCCCGACTGGCCGGAGAGGGTTCCATTGTCGACAACGTTCGAGGATCTGGTTGATGTCATTGAACCTTTGATGAGCTTTGTTGGCCTTCACATATCGCGTGATCCTTCATTCGTATCGAAAATAACGCGTTTAGGGAGGTCGCAATTGATGTCTACGGTAAATCCATCAATTTTGCGGTCGGCCGATGCATTTACCTTACTTACAGGTTCCCCTTGATCCCATTACAAAGAAGCCCACCGGGGAGCCAGATCCCTTGAATCCCGTTCGCGTGTTCTGGTTCAAGCTCTTGCGACTCTATTTCATACCTTCCCTAACTCTCATTCGAGGAAACGCTGTTTGCACTGTTGAGATTTGGAACATTATCCGACAGTATGAAACGACAGTTCGATGGAAACTTTATGGGGAATGGAAAACGAGTACATATGGCTCGCATCCGGAACTCCGCATACGTCAAGTGCAAGCTGACCGGGAATCAAAAGGAATTCTGCGACGCTTATCACACCAGACTATTGATGCGCTCTCTGGCACGGTTGCGAAATTGGCCCATTCTAACCCCTGTATCTTTTTCACCAATGCGGTCAACCAAATTATGGCGTACGACAATCTGGCGGGAGTGGTTATTCAAGCACTTCGATATGTGACCAACATGGGGTTCGATGTATTGGTCTACATCATTCTCGACGCGCTCTCGAATCCATACAAGAATCGTGTAAAGGATGACGGTGTTAACATCTCGGATTGGTTGCAAAGTAGGTTCGGTTGTGTTATTTCGTACATATTGTTGATCAACAATAGGTCTCGCGTCGTTCACTGGCATGCTCTTCCGTCGATACAGTGCTGACTTGTCTCCACTGTTGAAGTACGTCGTACACCAGCTGTACAATGGCCAAACGACGGAAATAGTAGTCCTTCGTGAGCTCATCTGGAAAATGGCTGGCATCGAGCCTCTTCCAAGTCTGTCGGATTCACAAATTACTGCGATGGCCGGTGGTCCAGCTCTGCGCATCGAAGCGATCGCTTCCACAACTCGAGGAGCGCGATTGGATCCTGGCGATGCAGTACTCAAAGGTCCTCACCGACTGGGCAGAACTCTATTGGACACATCTTTGGCATTGCCCCTCCTTATTCAGGTAGCGCAGCAGCGTCAGTCCTGCGTCTTCAAAGCCCCCGACACCCATCTCAAGTCCCTCGCGAGTCTGTTCGATACCGTAGGTTGCGCGTCATGTCGTCCTCGCACCTTAGTCTCAAAATCGCTTGCCCAATTCAGACCCACGGGGTGCTGCTCCAGTACTTGGAGCTTCTTACCTCACCAGCGATCATCCCCCCTGAGGATTACGCGAAAAAAATTCTTCCTTCCTTGGCCGACCTCGGGGAGCTATATGGAATATCAGCCCCGATTTGTATGCAAATTATTCGCCCAATGCTCAATAGCATCCTCTTGGTAAATGTTCGGCTAGACTTAGTTGACTAAGGATTGCTAACCAAGACCTAGAAAACGGCTTTATCAATGCAAGAGAAGGAACGCGTTGCCAACGAAGAAGCTGAGAAGCGATTGAAGGCTCGCCTCGCCGCGAAACGAGATCCCTCCGCCTCCACATTGCGTATGGATTCACCGAGTGGCGCCAATACGCCTCGCGATAACTCTGAACAAAAGCCACCGATGGTGGAGGGCAACGACGATAATGCAATGGAGGTCGAAATAGAAACCGTCGCCCCCGCATCAGAGGTTCGTAAATTATATGGCATTCAATTGTACGGCGCGATGACTCGCTAAATTCCAGAGTCATTGGATACCTGAACTGGAAGTACTTTTTGATGATGTACGAAAGATCGCGAAGAGCAGCGCCATTGACGTCATTGGGTAAGTCTTGTGAAGTCGAGTCAGTGATGTTGAGTTAAACGGAAGCCCCCGTTAAGTCCTGGATTTTACCTAACGTTCTGGCAATTGTCCATGTATGATCTGTCCCCACCGGCCGTTAGGTACGATGAAGAGGGAGCTGCCTTACGTACCCTTAGTCGACAAGAAGATTCCAAGTACATTGCCGCCGATCGGTCGTCTGACCGCTCGAAGAGGCTTACGGCAAGCTCGCATCGAGCAAAACGTGACCGATGCAACGCGTTCGTTAACACATTAGCCCAAGAGTTGAAGGAACAGACAGCCTCGAGGGTGTTCACTTTGAAGCGTTTGGCGCGAGAGAAGCAGCACTGGTTTGCTCATGGTGGGTTTACATCATCCCCAACACTTCAAGTGGCTTATCATCTTCAAAGTCGAGAACCGGTACGCAGTTCTGGCATCTGCCATTATTGAACACTGCATCCAGCCACGCTGTTTGTTATCGCCCATGGACGCTGACTACTGCGCGCAAATCATCAAAGTCATACACACTCAAGGAACGCTTGGCTTCCCCACATTGATGTGCTACGACAAGGTTAGTATTATGTTTTTATGCGATATTGTTACTGATCATATATGGAACCCAGCTGCTTGGAGACCACGTCAAAACTGTCATTTTCTCTTGCAGCGAATATGAGGCAAAGAACTATGGTACGACAGATTCGTCCGTTGGATATTACTAAATCAACATCCGGCGACAGGGCGCTTTTTGTTGGGGATTCTCACAGATCTCTGGAAGTGGGCACAAGACGAGCAGCTGTTTGCGCAGGAAAACCGTACGAAGATCGGCGGAAGAACTGTTCTCCTTCCAGGCTTTCAGCCGCGTTGGACCAACAAAGACCCCGCAAACATTGCACCGGAAGACCTTTTGCCGTGGATGGGCTTCAAACAGATTCTACGCAAGTGGCACAGAAAGCTAGGAAGAGTAAGTGGTGCACCAACGGTTGTAGTTGGTGAAATTGATAAGCTTCCACAGAGCCTCTGTAGTTGCATTGAAACGGGGGAATTCATGCACGTTTACAATGCCATCATAGTGCTGAAGGAAATTCTTCCTGTCTTTCCCCTAGCTGCTGTTGGCGAATATGGACCTGTCATTGACAACATGATCGATAAACTGGTTGAAGGTGAGGAACGGGGCGATCTCAAGATACTCAGCAGGGCGTGAGCAAGCTTACTTTCGTCCCTGAGGTGTGTTCTGATGTCTTCACAGCTACTCTGCAGCCCTGAAGAAACGCGAGTCTCAGTGGTCAGTTTCGCGGCCAACACCTCCCAAGGTAAGTCGATTTCACCCTGTGTTCTATCCTCATGCAAACCCATTCCAGCTAAACGGTGGTACTATGTCCCCGAAGCCTAACTTGTCGGCTTCGCAATCACTCGACAGACCACGCTCTACGCAACCTCCTAATGGTGCTACACCTGACACTCGCCGAGAAATCAACAATACATCAGGCGCCCCAGCAGCTCTGAGAGCTCAATCCTTAGGCAGCGTTCCTCATCTGAATGATGACAGGCCACCTACACCGGCAAGCTTGGCAAAGTTGGCCATCGAAAGGTAAGGATAGAATGATAATCATCCTCTGTTTCTAATGACATTCGACGCAATTAGCATTCCCAGACCTGAGAAGGTGAAGCGGGTCAGGCCAGAAAAGGGAAGCGAATCACCGGTTCCGGATGGCGAGAGCAGGTCAAAACAAGATGCGATGGATATTGACGCGGTTCCAAAGGAGGCAAGGATGCACCTGCAACAAGAACCTGCATCACGCTTTGGAGGGCGACATCCCCCTGCCCAGAATACTTTGCCTCCGGTGCCTGTTGATATTCGGGCACCGATTCCCATTTTCAAAGAAGCCCCTAAGCCTTCTCGACCAACCATCGCAGCACTTAGTCCGCGAGAAGGCCCTCTATCCCCTAGGCAAAGGATTGAAGAAGGCATGCCACCACCGATGGCTCCCAGTCAGACACTCTCGGCACAAGAGCTACGCGAAACAGCGAAACAAACGATTGGCCACCGTACAACAGAGAAACTGGATGACCGGCGGTCAGCAGGTGATGCTCGCAGCCAGCCTGGTTCTGGAGCTCCGTCTCCATTGCCACGCCGGCGCACCGCGTCTCCTGGCACTCGGAATCCTAGTTTGGAGAGTCGAGCGAGTGGTGAACGTCGTGCTGACCGTGGAAATGGTGATGTTGATCACGGCATCACAGACCGAGAAGCTAGACAAGACTTGCGACTGTCCCGTAAAGAAAGCGGTGCTCATGGTCCCCGGAGCGAAAGGCTCTCAAGCCATCGTAATGACCGAGACAGGGAGAGTGACAGGGAGCGTGACCGGGAACGTGGACGAGACAGACATGGGGAACGCGACCGTGATAGAGAACGGGACAAAGAACGGGACAGAGACCGGGACAAGGAGAAGGAGAGGGAACGCCGTGATAGAGATCGAGAACGCGACAGAGACCGGGACAGGGACAGGGACAGGGATCGCCATCGTCGTGATGACAAGGATCGAGACCGCGAGTCACGCAAGGACCGAGACAGAACAAGTCAAGTTTTGGCGCCTACACCCCCTACCGGCACACCAGAGCCCCGCGTTCCTACTCGACCCGACCCGACTCGACACCGCCTCACCGAGATCGGCGACGATGCTCTCGGCAAAAGACGCCGTCTTACCGACGATGATGTCAGTATTTCGCTTTGGTTAATGTGGCTTGCTGAAGGCTTGACAGGTTCAAGACCGTACCTCGAAGCGTAGCTCTCGCAAAGAAAGCCACAGGGACGATCGTAGCCGCCGCTCAGACAAAGAGAGCCACGATCGACCACGGGATTCCGAAAGACGTCGAGCGGAACCTCAGTTATCTGAAGGAGATTCCCGCCCACCTGTCGATAAGGTATGTGAACGTCGTTCCGAACGTCATCATGTCTTTAATAAAATGTACGACCTGACAGCCGAACGAGAAGCGGATACCTGACGGACCCAAAACTTTGCCTCCGACCACTCCATCAGCGCCAAGGGCAATGTCATCCGCGGACGGTTCCAGGGGCGGCAGTAAGGTTGACCCTGGTGCTAGCCGAGGTGGTGGCGATTGGAAAGGACAACAACGTGACCATGGTCCACACGCATATCCGGGTTCGACGGCTGGTGGCACGCCAGACTCAGGTTCCAGTTTACGTGCGAGGATAGGCGAAAAAGAGGCCACCCGCTTGGCTCCTCAGGCCCCAACGGCATCCTACCGGTCCGAATTGCTGCCCAAAGACGACGACCGTGATAATAGGAAGCGAACGGCCACTGGTGAGTCCCCTTTGACAAGGTCTGGCTGGAGCTCATTCGCTTTCACCTAGATCGGGAAAAAGATGTTGGGGATGCCAACAACATCCCGGGGGGTGACCTATCGTCACAGCCACCGAAACGACCAAGAATTAATCGTAACCGTTACCCTCACGGACTGGCTAAGAGGACTCTGCCTATTGACCCCCAGGCTGGGGATAAATCACGATCGACGAGGAAGGATTAATTATCCTTTAGACGAGGTGTTGGTGTATCCATATTCGTTCCATCTATCGACGATGCATCGTTACATTACTTGGCTCTCCTAAATCGACGTGAAATTGAGATTCTACATACATTACGAATAATTAGCGAGAGGTAGCCTCCGAGTTGAATCAGGTCAAACGAGTTGAATCGTGAAGTAGTGCGGGGGTAAGTCGTTTACTTTCTTATCAGCGTGAGGAATTCTTCGCGGGTCTTTTGCTTGGTCCGGAAACAACCCAACATGCACGAGGTTACGGTAGAGGAACCCGGTTTTTGTACGCCACGCATGGTCATGCACATATGACTGCAAGGAATAGGACATTGAGAGGATAACCCATTGGAAGGAAGGAAATGCTCACGTGGCCTCCATCACGACTGCAACTCCACGGGGTTTGATTGCCTCCTGAACTGCAATTGCGATTTGTTTTGTCAGCCTCTCCTGAACCTGTAGACGCCGGCTGAACGTCTCAGCGATGCGTGCAAGTTTAGAAAGACCCAACACGTGTTGATTGGGGATGTAAGCAATAGCGACCTAAAAATAGCTAAATCGTGGGTGTTGACGGAGCTTGGGGTGGTGCTTACCTTGCCTGCGAACGGAACTAGATGGTGTTCACACAGACTGGAGATGTCGATGTCACGGACCAAGACCATCTCGTCGTGATCTTCTGCGAATACGGCATCGTTGATGACGTCTGAGAGGGTCGTTGAGGGCGTAAGACTCTGGGACGGAATGGGATGGAAGCACTACCATACCTGCCAGGCGTTCTTCGTACCCTCGGGTCATCCACATGATGGCTTGTGCATACCGTTCGGGGGTTCTCAGGAGACCTTCTCTGTCTGGGTCTTCTCCGATACACTCTAGAATCGTGCGGACGGCAGAGGCCATTCGCTTCTCACGGGCGGCACGCTCTGCTGGTGTGGCATTGAGGCGAGAGACGGTGGACTTGGCTGAAGTGGGGCAAGGGAAATAATGAGCGCCCGAAGGGGGAGAAAGTGGATGAGCGGAGTCGCACCTGGCCAACCGAGGCCGTTCGGGTCAGGAAGTGGGCTCTCCCTCTCAGCACCACCGTTTATTAGTGGGGTGGATACCCCGGAAGACGCCCGAAAGCCGTAACCCTCGCGGACATGAGGCCAGGGAGGACGTACAGGAGCTTGCGGGGGCGAGTCGTTGTGAGAAGTGACAGATTGGTCCTGGTCCTGGTCCTGGTCCACTTGGTCATGCTCAGCTTCGGTATCGGTGCCATTTGCGAGAGGATGAAGAGCGAGCTGTTTTAACCCGTCTGACAAGAGCTCGCTGTGCGACAACATATCAGCAGCTGAGGAGGACTCCGAGTCAGAGGAGGAAAAGTCCTGCTCTTTGAAAAGCATTGTTGGTATCTGGGAGAATTTTTTTTCTTCTTTTTTTTTTTTTTTTCTTTTCCGTGAGATTACCGGGCGGTACAGTACGAAAACGGCTATCTGAAGGAAACGCTCGAACCGGTAAACGAGGTGAGTTGTGCCGCCTCGACGTGCGCAGCGAGAGGCTGACAACCTGTGCAGCAGTGCAGTGCCATCAGTGGTGGAAGGACCCGGTTGGCGGGCTTAGACCTTCCAATTGTTACCAAGTTACAGTTCGTTCTTTGATTCCTAAAATGACCTAAAGTTTCATAAACTAATAGTTCTTCTCACTTAGGTCGACTGTGTCGGGACGAGTCTGCCAAACTTGTCTTGCACCGCACAAGAGTGATCACCTCGGATCTCTTACACTGAGACGGACCTGCTCTCATTCCGTCATAAATGGAATCTTGACGTGAACCCGAGAAATGCTGTGACTCTCTTTCCGGTTCTTATACCACCACTCCCCTTTCCAGGCCATGTTATCTCCCCGTCGTCTCCCGTATCCTCGAGAATGTGTCACCTTTCAAAGCCATGTCGCCAACTTAGGCATCCTTGTCCGACCCTCCGTATAACCCCAAAACCAAAACCAAAGCCCGAGTCCCCCCCATCTCCGTGTTCCTCCCTCGAGCAGGCATGGCTCGCTTCCCGCGTCATTCCACGGCGCAGGAGCACATACCTCATGCCCGGCGCACAACGTCCCGTCAATGAAACCAACATCAAACACGCCCTCACAATCGCCCGTGCATGCCTTCCAGATCTAATGTTTACGTTGTGGGCGTTGCACCCCGTTCGGACCACTCTCATGATGGTTCTCCACATCGTCCGTGGCTTCTTTCCCGCATTCAGGGGCTATTCCCAAGCAATGATCGTCGACGAGGTGAGTCGGTCGGCAACCTGAGCGGCGGACACTGGTTTATTCATTCTTGTCGCTATAGCTCCAGACACTGGTGTCGTCCGGTTGTTTTTCATGGTCACGCTTGCTGAGATTGCTGGTCGCCGAAATATTTCGACGGGCCGCTGAAACAGCCATTGATTCATTTGCGTATGTCCCGCCACTATCACATTCATGTCCGCTCGCTGATAATGGTGGTCCAAGCACCTCGAATGAAAACATTGTCCAAGAATCGGCCCGCTTCTTTGTCGAATACCAACAAATTGACCAGCGACTGCGTCTCGACATCCCGACATTGTCGGATCCCGTCGTAAGAGACTGCCTTCAAGAATCCGATCTGTTCGTCCGCTCGTTTAATGGCATGGGCAGCTTCGGGCTGCTCTCCCCATTCGACTTGATACAGATATTCGCGCTGTTGTCTGAACTGATCTCACACCTTCTCGTCCTCGCGTCCCTGACGGGTGGGTCTGCCAACTTGGGAGCGCTGCTTCTATCACTCTTGTCCGCCTTGTTCCCCCTGCTCCTGAACCGGTTCATGAGTGCCCAATCGTCCCCAGAGGTGCTCCACACGCCCGACGAGGCTCGAACTGCGGAGCGCCAAGAACGACTACGGAACCTGGCATACAACGAATCACACCGGGCAGAGGTACTGCTGTTTGGGCTCGGACCATGGATCCTGCAGTCGTGGGCGCACGCCAGGAAGGCGATGATGAGTAACGGACGGACGACGACATCGATGCAGCTGACGTTGTCTCAGCTGTTGAACCAGATCAACATTTCTGATCTCTTATTTGCACTGCAGAACGTGAGTCGAACGTAGAAAAATCTTATGACGTTGGTGTGCTCAAGTTGGGTATAGGTGCCACTGTTACTCATGTTTCAGACGTCGTCTGCGTCGCTGGGGTCCTTGGCGCTGTACCGGAGTTCGATCCAGGCTCTCGTGTTCACGTTTGGAAATGTGCTAACGACAGTGCGGATGGCGTATCAGGGTGTGTTCCTAATGGGTGCGTTCTGTGCAGCGATGAAGATGCAACCAGAGCTGGAGCCGAGAGAGGAAGACGTCATTAGCTATCCGAGTTTGCCATGCGGTATGAAAATCGAAGCTAGGTCAATTGTTCTTCTTTTCTTTCTTTTTCTGGTAGTTAACGCTGCACCCGTCACAGGCACCTGTCTTTCACCTATCCGGGTAGTAAAGAGCCATCCCTCAGAGATGTCACCTTCTCCCTCGCATCCGGAGAATCCCTCGCGATCGTCGGGTACAACGGATCAGGCATGTTCCGGTCACTCCGCTCACACCGGTCTCTTTCACACTTCAACCCCCTTTAGGCAAGTCCACCCTCGCCAAGGTCCTCCTTCGCATCTTCGACTTTGACGACGGCGAGCTCCTCATCAACGGCGTAGACATACGTCGCCTGGACCCTGCAGAGTACCACCGCCATGTCACCGCGGTATTCCAGGACTTTTCAAAATTCAACGCCACCGTTCGCGAGAATGTGGGACTCGGTTACGTTCAGAAGGTCCAGTCGCACGCCGCGGTTTCCCGTGCGATCAACCTGGGTGGGGCGGATACCTTTGTGGATACGCTTCCCAACGGTTTGAAGACGAAGCTGGACAATTCAGGCTTCGATGCCATGCCCCCTGCGTACCCAGGCACCCCCAACTGTGGGATGTCCTCACGGCAACATCATGGTCTTTCGGGTGGCGAGGTATGTACCGGCTTGTGCCGTCTCCTGCTTAATCATCACAATAACCCACTTTTACGACAGTGGCAGCGAATCGCCGTCTCCCGCGCATTCATGCGAGCTGATCGACCCGAAGTTGACCTTTTGTTGCTCGATGAACCCGTAAGTGTGTGCCGTGCCGTCATCACTCTTTCCCTCACACATCCCTTTTCAGACATCATCCCTCGACGCCCATGCCCAATCCAGAATGTTTGATACCATCGGTCGCATATCTGCGTCCCCATTAGGAAACAAGACAAAAACTGTCGTGTTCATCACACACCGACTTTCCACCGCCCGACGTGCCGATAAGATCGCGATGATGGAGAGAGGCGTGCGTTCTCGTCTTCTCCCCTTCCTCTTCTCCTTCCCCACATTAACCCCTCTGTTTGTAGACCATCACCGAGTTTGGCACTCACGAAGAGTTGCTTAGCAAGGGTGGCTCCTACGCGGCCCTCTACAAGGCGTCTATTTGAGCACTGGAACTTTCCCTACCACGATTGTCACATCAATTCATTCATCGTAATTCTCGCATTCATATCCACGCAATGTATCAAAAATCCACGAGCGTATTATCTGGGAGCCTCGCCCACTCAACCACCGTATCCTAGATCATAGATGGAAAGAACGAAAACGGTACTCCCGAACCTAAACGTAGTTTTTAATCGCTTGGGGAGCGGTCCTTGTATAATACCGAGCCATCGTGGACGTATGCATCGACGTTTTCCACCGACGACTGAGACTGGATGCCACTCGATGACGCCGGCTGCCCGTGGATCCCGACCAACAGGCCAGCATCGCGGATGCCTTGGATCAGCGAGGGAACTTGGAGCTAGTGTGTACATAAACTCGTGCGTCAGCCTTGGCGAGATGACGGGACATGCGATTGCAAATTACCAGTAATTCAGAGTCAAAGAAGACGCCCAACAGATTGTTAGCTTTAGCAAACTCCACGCCCTCCGCCACACTCCAGCAAGGCTGACTCCGCTGATCGTCTCCCGCGTCTCCAAGCTTAGGGTTGTTGCTAGCCTCTGCACACCTCGATGAGAAGAAGACCGGATCTAGTAGAAGCGACGACGTGAGACCGGTGAAGATCCGCAGGAAATAAGAAATAGGTGGAGAAATGGTTTTACAATTCGGCTGCTTCCAATTCAGTGCCGCACACACTTGCGGGGAGAAAGACGTGAACGCGATCCGTCGACGCGCAAACGCCCCGCCCAGCGAGGTAGACGTCTGTCGAATCGTGCGAAATACCGCGTTGACACTCAGATTAAGGTCGAGGTGGCGTCTAGTGTGAATCGTACTTGGCAACTGAAGCGCTACTTCGAGTGTCAACCCAAGTTGGACCGGTAGAAGCTGCGAGATCACAGATTAATCTCATCGTTTCCCACCCGCTAGTCCCTCACTCTGTACAAATGGAGAGTGTGTCGTACCTGTATGAAGCGTGATAGCGGCAGCATTACACGCGGAAGTACTCTATACCAGTCCTGAATGGAAGTTGTCCTGCGAACGAGCTGCTCCCCCCTATCGAGTCGATTCGCCAGCGCCTCGAATTGGGACAGAGTAACGTCGGCAACGTCCAGATCATAGGACGAATCCGGCAGTAATTTTTCGCTAAACACCACCGGCTGAAGATCTCGTGTAACCTGCACGACAGCATAAACGTAATTCCCAGATAGCGAAGACAGTGTGACCGTGTGCGAGGGAGAAGCGGGTGCTGATGGGATCGATGGGGACGTGTGCGCAGAATCCAACGACCTGGGAGATTGGCGCCATGGGGGCAGCGTCAGAGGGCTAGGGTGCACAGGGACACCCTGCGGTAGCGTCAGGGACTTCCAATAAGTTTCGACGGATCCTCCGACCTCCAGGGTGATACCCTGGAATGGCGTGATGACATGCGCCGAAAAGGTAACCTGAATGTGAAACACGTGAACGCTCATCCTTTGCACGATCGGGTCACCAATCGGGTTGCATACCTCACCAATGCTGTGCAGACGATGATCCAAGATGGACAAGGTCGTGAAACTACCGTCAGGAGTGTGGAAGATGGACGGATGAGCGACAGCACGGCCGATTGTTTTGGTACCAAAGTTGGGGTATATGGAAAATTCCAGTGTAAGATCTTTTACGCTCGATGCCTGAAACATGAATGTATCACAACTGTTATGCTGTGGAAGCGCTATAGTGTAAGGGGCTGCATTGACTCCAGGGCCCGCAGTGATGACCATTTTCAGCCGATTTGGCGAAGGCAGCGATATGCTCCGTGCCAAGATCGAATCCGATAAACGAGGATGGAATCTGATCGCCTTTTCGGACCCCTTAGGATCGAGGACAGGGGAAGACCCAATCGTGACCACCACCAGATAGTTCTTGTCGAGATAGTTGTGACCATAAACCCGGTGTGGCATTATGGGCGGAGGCAAAGATAACGTTGGAATGGAATCAGGGTCATCGATCTGCATATCGCTCGCAGTCCGCGGAAGTACAGGAATGCGGTTGAAAAACACAGTGCGGCGTTCTTTGGGCACTGCTTTGAGAAGCAGGTCGACGCACGCGCGATGGCCATACCATGCGGCGTAATGTATCGCTTGGTGGCCGAGCTCATCGATTCGGTCGACACGAGCTCCTGCTTGGAGCAGAACCTGTAGGCAAGAAATACGACCGTTACGAGCAGCGTGAAAGAGTGGCGTCCATTCATGATATCTGTCCGGAAAGTCCCACCCTTCTCGATCCAGGAGCAGCTTGCAAACTTCCGCGTGTCCTTCACGGGCTGCGAGATGAATCGGAAACTCCCCGTTGGTATTTGGAACACATCTTGCGCCTTCCTTTATTAGCAACGAGACGACGTCAGCATATCCGTATTGGCTTGCTAGGGACAGGGGCTCCAAGCTAGAATTTTGGGACGGCGACGGTAGATCGATGCACTGGTCGCATAGTAAAACCAGCACACATTCAGTAAAACCTCTAATGGTGGCATATAAGAGAGGGCTGCAGTTGTCCACGTCGAGTACGTGCGGCGGAACGCCGGCCTCCAACAGTCGCTTGCAAACAGCCGCGTGGCCGTGCATAGCCGCATAGTGCAGCGCTGATCGCCCGTAAGCATCCAGCTTTTCTTTTTGCGACCCTTTCTCAAGACACATGTCCACAAGGCGCAAAGTTCCCGCAGCAGCAGCCTCGTGAAGACATGTCCGTCCATTGATATCATCAATGAAGCTGAAATCAAAAGGAACCTCGACGCTGATGAGGATGAGGTCTGCGAGCTCCAGAGGTGCGTCGACGACGACTTTCCAGAGCACCCGGGTGACATTAGCCTTTCCACCCTCCTGGGAGCCCCAAATGTCAGAGTGTCGCACAAGATCTTTGATGGACGCTTTATCAGAGTTTTCCACCGCCTTTCGTAAATCAAGTTCAAACTCGCGGAAAGGCCCAGAGTGCATGTTCCGCTCGATGTTAAGCTGGAGGTCCAGAACATCTTGAGCAGCAGCTCCGTCGAACATGAGGCCAGTAGAAAGATCGGTCAGATCTAGTAGACTCGCGGCCACGATATCCGAGAAATCTGCGATGAGCTTTTGCATATGTTAGAATCAGTCAATACGGAAATCATGACGAGTCACCTGTCTGTTGAACACGGGTTGAACCTCGACTTGACGGGAGAGATAGAGTTCCTTGGTTGAAGAGCGTGAGCGTTTGTCCCACTTTTTGAGGATTTTTCGGAAACCAGTTGCATTGATCTCTACAAATTGCTGAGGAAAATGTGTTGGAGGTCGTCAAAACACAGAATCAGAGTAATTATTACCTGCAGTTTGCCTAGATCCCGTTCGAGCAGACGGAATCCCTCTTCGACGGCAATCCACTCGACGTGATTCATCGCTGAACCATCTGATGCATCCGGAAGACCCCTCAGGGCGGCAGCGCGACGCTTGGACAGCAGAGTCTCAAGACGTAACTTTAGCTCTGCTTCCTTTTGAAGATAAAAAGTATTGATCTGCAACGACGCGACATCTAGATATCGGTTTCAGAGTGAGAAGACGTTTACGTGCCTTCTCAAGCTCCCGCTCTAGCTTGAAGAAAAAGGCAGTCTTGTGGGCCTGGAAGTCGGGCCCGCGGTCGTTGTCCTGGCCGAGCGCGGAGAGAATGGGAAGCTGGTCCGGATCGTCGGGAGAGACGTCCCTTGTGGCGTCTGCCGTGGAAGATATCGCGATCGCTGGATTTAAGAGATCCGCTGGCCGGACACCCAGTGCCAGAGCAGCAGCCTCTGAGGCAGGCCGATTGGCAGCCAGTGAAGAGATGATCTTCTTGAGGAACTTGTAGTCGAGATAATAGGTGGACCATCCTGGAACCTGCTCTGACTGGATCTGCTTCCCGAACTGACGAAAGGAGGGTAAGTGGCGAGCAGGGGACAACGTAGGACGCCGCAGACCTTCATTCCAGAGAGATGGGAGACGAAGGAGAAGTAGCGTAAGAGATCTTGAAGTATTCAAACCATGCTGTATATTTCCAAAAAAAACGAGACAGGAAATGACACTCAAAGATGGCTGAGACTGACAGTGAGCGTCATGCACGTGCGTCGTTTATGGTCATAGCAGATCAAACTCGAGGCAAGTGAAGCAATTCCAGTTTTCACGCTCTACTACTAGCGACAAAGTGAATTCACTCAACGAATCGATTAAATTAATCAACGTGGATATCGATGACATCCTATACGTCCCCGCGCCAAATCAAATTGTAGCCGACAGCCACTGCAACTTGCAAATCCCTTTTGCTGTTCCTCAAATCAGTACTTTCCTCATCTGCCAGACTTTTGCAGGCAATAGCGTCACTGGGCATTTACCGTGCAGTTGCACATGTTCGAATGCACAGCGATAGCAAAAGACGTAACCAGACGGCAGAGCAGTAGCGTTGTTTATAGAATTTTGACACAACGGGCAATGCCCAAACAGCGTGCCATCTACGGGAATTCCAGAAGGGTGGGGTGGGAGCATCCGAGGAGGTGGGACAGCCGGGCCAAGAGGTGATATCGACAACGAACGTGCCGGGGACCCCGGGGAATACCACCACTCCAAGAACTTGATGAAAAAAATAGCTGTCGGTAAGAGCAGTCTTAATGAGTCAAGCATCAATTGGGGGGTGTTCAAAAGGAGGTGGCGGAGTTGTTTCATGATCCCTCGCCGTGCATGAGGTGTAGTACCCTGGATGTTGCCAGTCACAAGCTGCCAACAGGAAATCAGCATCGGGACGAGGTGGTGGGTCTGGGATATTTTACTCACAAAGTCGTCTGCACTCAACCGACGTAAATCGACACCTATCCACGCTAACCATGGACGGTAGAAGGGCGTGCGTTCAAATAGATATGCCACATTACATGCGAGCAACCATAATTCAAACAGCGTGTTCGCCCACGGGAAAATCTTCTTGTATACTCGACGCCAGCGTCCTGCGAGGGACTAGTGCGTCCGTTAATATCACCACATTTTCGGCACAGAAACGGCGTACGCGATCGGTAGGTCCTAGTGTACGATGTCCGTCGCCAGCATCCTCGATGTCCGAGGGAACGCCTCCACCCAGCTGTTCATAGTAGTCAAGGGTCTTGGCACGGATATACGGAACGGCGACCTGTGCGGAGTCAATATATATGAAATGGTACAAAATCTAATACACAGACCAAGAGAAACAGCGATTGCCATATTTCCTTGTTCCTAAGTTTTTCTGCTGCCGGTACACCACGAACAGCAGCAGAAGCTCTGTCTGTGGATATCCAAGGGTGTCTGCGTCTCTTCAGGCCATAGAAATTCTCCGCAAAGGACGCATCTAGAAGCGTTGAGGAGCGCTTTGTACGGGGAGAATAGAAGACACACTATGCATGCGGAGATAGTGTCTCTCGACAAAAAACATGATGATGGCATAAAATTCTTCATGCCGATTCACGATTTGAATGAGGTATCGTGGGTATTGTTGTGCAAAGACCTAAATAACATGAAGGTCGGTGTGGTTAGAACAGGGTGATGCTTACCGCCAGAACATACTTGAGCGCTGGCTGAAGGAGGTCCCTGAGCTGTTCCTGTGCGATGAGCTCGAATAGGGAGGGTTTGAGAGGATCACCGCCTATGTCGTGGAGGAACTCCATCAAGAGGTAAATTGAACACGTGATAGTTTGAGTTTCGTCATGTGACTGGGGAGTTTTTCTTGTTGGCAGGGACGTGTAGAACGATGTTGGAGAGTACTACTACTACTTGGTTGTGTAGTAGTTGGTTACCGAGTTGTTGAAACTTGCGCCTTTGCTTTTCTTACTCCGCAACATGTTCTCGTCCATACACGCCATGATACCTTCCGATGCCGAGATTGCTAACCAAACACTCAAGGAAGAAAGCACCTATCGTTTTTCAACATTCTCCGCCACCGACGCGGTCACACTCGGCCTCTCCCTCCGCAAGCGCTTTCGCGGGAGCTCTCGACATGTAAAAGGCAAAGGCATGGTGATCTCAATACAGACCATTGCTGGCCACACCCTCTTTGCATGTACTGCAGGAGACTTGGGCCACCCTTCCGGGGAGGGTGATGTCAGTCTAGACAGCTGGGCATGTCTGGAAAGCATCATCTCAGTCGTTAAGCGCACGAGCCACTCGAGTTACTATGTGGAGAAGGGTATGAGCGCCATGGGCAAGAGCGCGAAGCAAATGGGAGTCGAGGGTGATTTTGCCGTTCGTGGAGGAGGTCAGTGCTCTTCTAATAAGTGCCATGTCCCACACCTCATTTAGTGTCGTCTGGCATTCAGCGTTTCCGATATGGTTAGATGTAAGCAGGCCGACTCGTAACGCGTCGATCGTGACCAATCCAAATTAACAGAATGCACCTTGTTGCCCTATTGCCGTAGCAGCCTGTTACTCGGGTTCGAGTCAGGAAGACCACAGAGTTCGTTTTTTGCCGTGTGTTCGTGTCACTCATTCAAGAGACCCCAACAGCTAATGTCAACGACTATACGGGATTACTTGCTCAAAAAGCAGACTCAGCCAGACCCGAGGCTCTCCATCGCTTCGTCAGTCCTGCAGACTGAAATGCCGGTCCCAATGCTGGCACATCAAGAGCATAGGGACAGCGTTGCGGTAAGCTCATACAGCCAGTCTGAGGTTCGGTACGTTCACCAGGAGAAGGCTTGGGGCGCGGATTTGGCTTCGGAGCAGATGCGACCACACACGCCCGGGCCGTTCGATGATCACGACATTTAAATCATGTATGATAGACGGGATGCAGAGAATTACGTGGGGTGAATGACATTAACTAGTTTGCAAACAGGAAGGCAGTAATAAACACATTGTAGGTAGTGTCACACTTGATCCGACGGTGTTTCCAAGTCTTGTTGGTACGGTGTAGTCAGTACCCGTATGGTGTCTACAGAAGATATAAGATAAAGTCAAAGTACAAGAAAGGAACGGTGTACTTACCATGTCTAAGAAATATCTGACGTTGACCAGATGGAGAAGACGGATCCGCGTTCGGCTCAGGGTCACGCAGTTCGTAGTTTGCCTCGACGTAAACTCTGGACCCCTTGTTCAGTGTTTTGAGATAGTTATTCTGAGTGGAGTTGAACGAGACAATATGATGCCAGGTGACACCATTTTCCAAGCGAGCTGGGAGACGCGTCCAAAGTGAACTATGGGTAATTATAAGGCGAGCACATACTGCCATCGGGATTCGGAGGTGGAGGGGGGAAGTTGGATGTCGCAACTGAGTATCTGAGGGAGAATTAGGGGAAAACGCGGAAAAGAGACAAGGACTGACGAGACGTATTCCTTGTCGTTCTTGGTCGTACGAAGCTCTGGGTCTTTGCCTAGACGTCCGATAAGGACAAGCTTTGCGAGGTCATATGACCGGGTAGGAGTAGAAGAGAATGCCTGACGAGGGGTTTTTAGAAGAGACCGGATTGGACTCGAAAAAAAGCACGTACACGTCGTTGTATGCCCGACAAGGCCAGTCTCGCGGTTGTCCTGAACATAATAATAACTTAACTTACGGTCAGCGGTGGTGGTTCAACTTGAACAACTTTCTGACTGTGTGTTTGACCGTATTTGGAGTGGACCTCTCTTGTATCTTGTAAACGAACACCCTGTACATATGTCCCGACACAGACTCGTACGAAACCTCGACATTCATGGTCTGTCCGCATCTCAATATCGTGATCGTCATTCTATCTTATTATCATCCCGTCAGCCGAGCTGGATGATGCGGCGTTCGACGATGACACCGACGATATGACCGAAGAGCAACATGGTGCGGCTCCTCCTCGCATGCCCCTGTTTCTTCGTTCAATTTCTAGTATACAGCCCAGATGGAGGCTGGATTCGAACACATCAGAACCGTACTTGGCGACGAAGTTACCTCCGGACTTGATGATGCCATCATCAAGGACACTCTTTGGCAATCCTATTTCGATGTCGAGCAATCTATCGTTTGGCTTTTCGGTTCGTCTTCTTTTCTTCGTTAGATCTACCTCTCACTATTCATAGAGGAACAAGAGCGCAGAGCCGCCGCAAAAGAGCGTAAAGGTAGGCTATCGATCCTTTCTCCTTGCTAGCGTAGTTTTGCTTTTGTTACTCTTTCTTCATGATGTCGCTCCTGCACGTTCTAAATCCCACTGGTGGTCCCGCTTCCGCCGCAAAGGAGGCGAGCCGCAGCAAGGTGCATATCGCTGTCACCTACGTCACTCCATACTTCTCTGTATCGTGGAATCCTTACTTAACGTGTTCGCCGTCCCGTTTACTAGCTCCGCAAGATCCCGTCGGTCCTACTGGATACGTTCAGGGAGACTTGTTGCGCCCGCGCGTCCCTTTGATCGTCCTAGCACAACAAGGCCATTATCAGCCTGATTACTATCAAGCTCCTCAATACGTTGATTATGATCAGGAGGCTGATCCGGATGAGGACCCGCTAGGCTTGATGTCTCCTGATCGGAATTCGCGCCTCAGTACGATAACGGAACTTACCGAGCGTACCGAGCCATCTCGCCATTGGCCATCGAGACAGCAGTTGGTGGCAATGAATAATCCCAGGGCGTTGTCCTCAAGCGAAACAACTTCGTCTTATGGTCAAGTCATTGGTGAGTTTGTTTACAGAATCATATTCTAATTCTACTCACTATACGCGCAGAGCGCTCGAGCATTCGCCCAAGTGATGGTTATCCGCATCAACCCATGGATCCAAATAGGATACCTCCTTCCCCATCCCCTTCAGCCGTACAACGGCTCTCGAGTTACGACTCCGCACCGTCTCTTCACACGCCGGCGGAGTCAGAGGTTCAATCCGAGCCACCAAAGTCACCTCCGCGCCCGCCTAGTATTTCAATGCCAACGGCGGACAACATCCCAGAGATTCCAGACTTCAAATCCAAATCTACTGATCAGCCACCCCCGGTACCTGAGAAAGATCTGTCACAACCTGTCCAACCCCGAAAACGTTCCAAGCTTGCGGAGCTGGCAAGCTCACGCGCCAGCACAATATCTAGCTCTCGATCATCGGATCTGGAGACCACCTCTGTGCTTACGTATCCGGCTCTGCGTCCGTCCAACGAATCTCGGCTTTCGCTAGCTTCACGTGCCACAACCGTCAAGCCACCACTCCCATCGAAGGCCTCTGAGCAGTCATTGCTATCAGTCAAGGCACCTCGCACCCCTGAGAAACGTACATCCACGATTTCGGTCAAGTCGTCGCCTTCCGTTAAAAAATCACCTTCTACCACACCCTCATCCATGTCTTCTCACGTGCGCAAGGCAATACAGACCGCCATGGATCTAGAAGCCTATGACCAGCAGGTGACGGTCGGGAAGCAGGCGGATAACATGTCCGACAATTCAGTTTCTACGGTCAAACCCGAGAAACACATCGTTTCACCCCGCTCACCCATCCCTGCTGAGTTGCTTGTGGCACGCAGTGAGCCAGATGCGAAAGCACGTCCCCAGTCCAAACTGGCAAAGCTCGCTCAGGCCAAGGCTAATTCTCACGTTCCTGTTCCGCCTGCTCCTATTCCCCCTCCCAAGGACCTTCCCAGACCTCGTACAGAATTTTTCACTCCCATCGCGAATGGGGCGACGGCGACGACTGCTATAACAACTTCATACCAGTCGCTTCAGAGTCTCTCGACTCCTCAGACGCAGGAATCTGTTCCACTAGTTCAGATGCCAGGCGGGGAAATCCGGTCTTCGAAGTTGGCATTAAAGGCAAAGAAAGTACAGCCCAAATCGCCGTCCCATTCTAGTGTCACCGATGACGACGTTTCACTCCTGTCTCCACCTCCATTCTTCCTTCCAAGTCCTACCCGTTCCCGTGCGTCACCCTCGGCCTTCGCTTCTTTGCTTCTCAGTGATCCTCTAACATCCCCCGAAGACAAGGACAAGGGCAGCACGATGCACAGGTACGGGAGAGAAGAGCTGAGCCTTGTTGAAACGCACCGGGTATCCCTAGCTCGAAGCAAATCAACCATCGGTTCTGAACTAGAGCGACATAAGCTGAGCCGGGTAAAACCTCCTACCTCCCCAGACTTGAGCGTCCGGTCTACATCCTTCACGTTTGACGTTCCAAGTCCTGATGACATCGTCTTCGATGCCCGTCGCGGGACCGCCTTGGTGCAGCGGCATTGATGCCTTTTACCATTGTTCACTTGATTTTCTACCCCTTTTAACGTTTATCGCTCTATTTCATTCTGGTTTTTCGGCTGACACGGATAGATGTACACTTATGTTGTTGTTGTTTTTTCAATGGAATGTTTCATGCTAATTTTATTTCTGTGTTCCTCACTGCAGCTGCAAAGGAGCGCGAAAAGGCACAGAAAGCTGCTGCTCAAAAGAAGGCACCACAGACACCGTCCACCTCGGGTTATAACACTCCGTCTTCTCGGGCCATGTCTCCTGTTGGTTCGCCCACTAAATCGTCGAAGAAGGCAGGAGCCAGTTTGCAGCCGTCGAGAAAGTCGGGAGTGACGACCCCCGCCAGGACGAACAGCGGGGGTTTGGACTATATGATGCTTGACCTTTCCGCGGCGAACTTGCAGCCCCAAGATGACGAGTCTCCCAGAGTGGACGAGCCTGTCCCCAGGATTGCAATGGACCGAGAGAGGTTGTTGGAGGAAGCGAGGAGGGAGCTTCAAGCGTCTGCTCAAGGCACAAAGAAGGGAGTTAGCTTGGTGGTCATTGGTAAGTCGAGGGACCTGGTCTGATGCTCGTGCATTTCATTGCTCTTAAAGGGCACGTTGATGCTGGCAAATCAACGTTGATGGGCCGACTGTTGTATGAAATTGGACGTGTCAACGAAAAGTCACGGCACGCAAACGAGAGAGATAGCAACAGAGCCGGGAAGAGTAGTTTCAGCTGGGCTTGGGAGCTTGACGGAACAAAGGAAGAGAGAGAACGGTTTGTTATACTTGACGATACTTGCTTGTCGATTGAGCGCTCGCTGCAGGGGAATCACCATGGACATCGCTATGCAATCCCTTTCGACTGCACACCGACAGATAACGATCTTGGATGCTCCGGGGCACAAAGATTTCATCCCAAACATGATTTCAGGGGCATCTCAAGCCGATTGTGCGCTCCTCGTGGTTGATGCTACGACGGGAGAATTCGAGGCAGGTTTCGAGCGCGGCGGACAGACTCGCGAGCATCTAGTTCTCGTGCGAAGCCTCGGAGTGTCGCAAGTGGTCGTTGCGGTGAACAAGCTAGATCAAGTCTGTGTAACGTTGAAACGCAAATGTTGGGTGTCACTGATGAACTCGACTCCAGGTCAATTGGAAAAAGACTAGATATGAGGAAGTATGCGAACATTTGAAGACGTTCTTTGGTCAGTCAGGGTTTCAGTCCTCGAAAACGAGTTTCGTGCCTGTAGGCGCTATGCTGGGCGTAAACCTAGTGGAGCGTAAAGTTCCTGAAGCGTCTGCATTGTCCCAGTGGTATCGAGGACCAACCCTGGTGGATCTTCTAGGTAACATGATCAGCTCCGTCGATCTATTTCCTTTTCACCAAATATTTCCTAGACAAGTTAGAACCTCCGGCGCGAGACATCGAATCGCCCCTGCGATTGCCAATCTCGAATGTCTTCAAAGGACAAAGTTCTGGCATCGGAGTATCCGGTCGGATATGTGGCGGCATCGCTCAAGTCGGGGAACGACTGCGTGTTCTGCCCGGAGATGAGACTGCCGTTGTCAAATGTAAGAGCGATGCGAGTGCTCCTAGATGCTGTCGCGTTTTCTGATGCTACGCTAGCCATCGACCTCGACGAAAGGAGTGTGTCTTGGGCCGCCGCGGGATCCAACGTGACACTCTACCTGACTGCCATAGATCCCATTCACCTTAACATTGGGAGCGTTCTCTCCCCGCTCAACGACCTTGTCCCCCTCGCCACTCGTTTCAATGCGCGGATCATCGTTTTCGACGTTCAGCTCCCTATTACCAGCGGTACTTCGGTATGTGCAGGTTGTTCACCGTGCACTGTGGAAATCGCTCACGAGCGAGTCAGGTCGAACTATTTCATCACTCCCGAGACGTCCCCGCGACGATCTCGAAACTGATCGCGAGCATCGATCGATCGACCGGTTCCGTGACCAGGAAAAATCCGCGGTACGACCTCTTCCTTTTGGACAGTCCGCGTAACTCGGCTAAGCATTGACCGCAGCGTCTTGACCAAGGGAACCTCTGCCGAAATCGAGATTACTTTACGAGGCGATAGCATTTATGGGGCAGGCGCTGCTCCAAGGCCTATTCCGATCGAACCTTTTGCGGTGAACAAGGACATGGGACGGATTTTGCTGAGGCGAGGTGGGGAAACAATTGCCGCTGGTAAGTCATCGATCGACATCTCTAGATCCCTTTCGCCCAGTCTGAGACATGCGACAGGAATCACCTTAGAAATCCACCAGTAGAAATTTGTAACCGAGAAAAGGAGTGCTGCGCAACACAGTCATGTACACGAATCTACGTGTGCCCAAATAGTTTGCAGGTATAATAAAGTTAAGTCTAGATGATAGGGTGCGTTAACCGACGTAAAGGGGAGCATAACAGGTCGTTATCCATGCATGTAGGTATCCCGATAGCTAGAGGCGTATGAAACAAACACCACCAATGTGATCTGAAAACATGTTTAGCGCTTGTTCTTTTCCTTCTTCTCTTTCTTTTCCTTGTCCTTGTTCTTGTCGAAGATATGTTTGATTCTCGCGAGCAAGGACTGACGTTTTTTCTGAGTCGATGGAGTAGAGGGAGTAGATGCTTGGTCAATGGAAGCGAGTGTCGTGTCCCGTTGAGAGGCCGCAGCTTCGGGTTGCTTTGCGGGTAATTCTACGGCTGGAGAGGGAAGGGCATCGACGTGATCGGCGAGCGCAGGGACATCTTTAGCAGCTTGTGGGGAGTACTCTGGTGGTGCAACCACAGACTCCTGCCCCGTCTCAGCCACCTGAAGGGACTCCGGGTCGGATGCCATTACATTTCCGCCGGCCGATGGAAGCGAGAAAGAGGCGCTATCGTTAACGACAACTACGGGGATATCAGACGAAGGGGGCTCCTGAGCAAACCCCGCAGAAGCGGGAGAAACGTTGCCCTCGGTGGCTGCTGCGGTGTCCTTGCGCCGAAAAGTGAGTGGGTCAGCACCGCGGCAGAAAACGTAGATGTGCGTACCAATTTCGCCTCGCCCACCATAGGGGTCTGACTGAAATCCACGTTTATCTGCGGAATCGGAAGTGGAGGCAATCCCCTGCCATTTGCGATGGGCTCAGCCGGAGTAAGAAATTCAACGGCCGTCACCATCGTCTCGACGTCACCATGTCCACCCTCGGGAGGAATGGTCAACGTGGGGAGTACAGGCTTTTCGGGCGTAAGGAGGACGTTGTTGATGTTCCCGTTCCCGTCGTTTTCCTGCGGCTTGTCGTCACGGCATTGCCATCGCCCGTCGACGACGTACTTGTACACGATCTTTTGCCCCCATGGTACTTTGACTGTGCCGAAAAAACCACCATCGCCCTTGACCAAATGAATGGAGGATGACCACTACGGAGCTGGGTGTTTAAAAAAAAGACAGTGGTAGACAAGTCGCTGACCTTGTCGAATGTGCCGGTCACGATCACGTCTGTCGGGCCCAGGGACGGCCTGAACGGAAGCAATTAGATGGGGTATGAAACGAGAATCGAACATCTCACCAAATGAGTTCGAGGTCGTGAAGATCTACAGCGCTCATTGCCCTGGACGTCGCTGCAGCCGGTGCTGGACTGGGAGCGCGCCCAGCCAGCGCCGGTATTTATACGTGGACCTCCAATTCCGTCATCACACGTGCAAGCGGGTTGCTCGTCATAATTTTCTTCTCTCCATTCTAGGTCTTCCTTACGTGCACAACGTGTTACATATTCATAGCCACATAATGACACCTATGTGCTCATCGTACATACTTCAAGAAACTCGCCAACTCCACGAGGTATCTGGATCATACGAGTGTGTCAATTATCAGTAGCATCCGCACCGTTTCCTCGTAAAACTGCCTTCCTGCTCTTGCTTTTCCGTGCCCGTAGTTGCTGTGAGCCGCGTTCCTGTGGCGGTGTAAAACCCAATAAATTCTTTGGTCCTTCGCTTCTGCGCACTGGGTGTTCCGGGTTGTGATGTTCAATTTCCGGATTGGCAGGTGTCATTTGTATATCTGAGTTAAGGTAGGCGATTGGAATGGGAGATTCGCATGCGCTGATACCGAGCTGTCGGCAGTAATACTGAACAGCAGCATGGAACGCAGTTTTTCGTGCGTTCTTCACCCCCCAGTCTCTGCATCATGACGCGTGAGACAGAGAGACTAGACTAGTTACGGACACTTACTGCCACGTCCTAAAAAAGAATCGCTTTTCAGACAGAGCCAACACTCGCTAGCCAGCCTACGTACGAATTGTGAGGGATAGTGATGGTGATTTCCAGGTGACGCTGAAATGCGATCTTTTGCAGACTGATCGATGTCGATGGCTGAAACCATCGGTTCTCTTCAGTTGCGAGCCATTCATTCAAGCGATTTTCGAGCGCATCTAGCTTCTCCAATGGCGTGCGCCAAGCCACCTGCATTGTGAGTCCCTCAACCATTTTCTACAGCACATAACGATCAGTCGAGCATCGTGGTGGAGAATATAGTCAGGTACATCACTCCGGCGAACATTGGTTCTGAATAGTGTTTCCTATCAGTACTAGTGATCACCGAATCTATGAGTAGATACTTGCATGAATTTCGTGAAGAGCTGGTTGTTGGAATAGTATGCCTCGGTGCCATCTGATCGAACGAACACCGTCTGGGCGCTGAAATAAGCAGTGTTGGAGGAACGACGGAGGTCAGGTATCATACCGCGAACAGTCCCATCCTCTTTACAGTCAAGTTTTCAGCTATAGAGGCGTTAGCCCAACATCGTCAACCTTGGTTGGGAACATATTACCATCAATGAAGCACCGATCACCCGTATCAAATGGGCTAAAACAACATCAGCAAGGGCAGAATCGAGTCAAATCTATGAACGCACTGTGTCACAAACAGAAACATTATGGCATCGAACATGTTGCTGGCTGCGTTTTTGAAAACAAAACTCGCCGCAATACCCAAAGAATACATGCTGGTCAATGATTGAGTGACGTTGAGACCGAACACGCTCAACGAGATGAAAAACAAGATGACCAAGGCAAATAGCAGTAATATTTGATTAAGTGTCTTGAGAGCCACCCCAACATCTCGCATGCTCCGCGACAAGGACCGCCGCTCCTTGTAGATCCGCAGAATGGTAGCCTTGATCTCAGATCGTGGAACGTCTCCATTTTTGTCTCTATCAAAAACGCGAAAGGCTTCTTGAGCTTCCTCTGAAGACGTAAACGCGGGTTCAAAGTCTTTTGGTACGAGATAAGTTCTGTGATGGTCACGGAGCGTCTTGTATATAGCACGGGCGAGGCGCTATAACATGGAAAATCGGTCATCATATCTCGATGCGAATGAAATCCTGGCATACCTTGGCCTCCTGGGACGAATTGACACTGAATCTCAACCCGTTTGGATCATCGTCTTTGCCCTTGATATTACGAGCATCGTGTAGTACCGCCGACCTTATTACTCGCGCCGCTTGGATGGCCGGGTTAGAGTCTTCCTGGGTGTGTGCGCTTTGATCAATATGATGCTTGCGTGTAGGTGGATATGTGAAAGATAAATTTCCCCTTTCATTGGATAGATCAAAAGTAGAATGACTCGTGGACAGCTTTATATCTTCCACATCAGACGAGTCTGAAACAATTTCGTGGGGATGGATAGATGGCCTCGAACCCGCTGATCGTTGTATCCCCTTGCCTTGATTGTCCTCAGCGTCAGCGTCGTCAGCGTCATCGCAACCATTAGAAACACCGTTACTGCGGTGACGGTGGTGGGAGTCTTTGTCACTGAAGGGATTGATAAAACTAAGGCTGAACACCCCATGTCCACTGTTGTTGTGTTGTCGAGTCCGAGGCTTATACTCGCGCAGCTTCTCGATGACGTGCAGACCACGTTCGACTTCTTCCACGCGTTCCTTATAAGCAGTCCGATGGAATGCGAAAGCTATCGAGTGGAGTGAACCTGAGGAGCAACTATCAAAAAAATCTTCCATACCTATAGCATGGGACAATATCCTTTGAGCGCTTATCACGAGTACGAAAAAGAACAGAAATTGGATTGCTTGAATAAGCTGCAGAATTTACTTAGTTCCGTGCGTTCAGGAAACGCGAGGATACTCACGCGGTCAGTGTATGGGGCGAAACTGGGTCTGTCAGCACCGCCATTGTACAGCTGGAAAATGTTTTGGAACAAAATGATCCAACTGATCCAGGCACTGGCAGCATACAACACAGGCTTGAAGGTATCTTTGACAGAGTCGTACAACTCGATCTGGGACTTGAGTGCCTCGGAGACATGACCCCAGGAGATGGATATCAAAAGGCGTGCTAATGCGGGTATGATGTCCACGACCATCGCAAGACCCCAGGATATGACGACATTGGCCGCCACCCAAAAAAGCCAGGCTTCGATGTTCTGGTCCACATAGTGCCGGTAACCGGTGGGGTGAGGTTTATACCAAAGAAAGTGGACGAGCAAGGCGGGCGTCACTAGGATGCCAGCGAGGAAGACGGAGCCAATCAAGGAGGAAAAGAGGATGGTAAGCAGACTGCAAGTGCAATGCCGTCAGTTGTAGTTTGAGTAGTCGCATACGGAAAAGGAACGAACCGCCAAAACGTCCAGCGTTTCGCCCTGAGTTGCTCTCCGGACTTTCCTGCGTCTTCGTCTAGGTGCTCATCACCGCTCCAGTCAAACTCGTCGTCGTTGTCGTCATCATCATCGTCTGTGCCTGCAGACGAAGGACCGCGAGAGTCGAGTTTTCGAGGTGGTGTGTTAATGTACTGTGCGGAAGGCGCTTGATCAAGTTCCTCGGGGTAGTGAACGGTCCGCCTGACAGGCACGGGCTGTTTTTGAGATGTATCGGAGGAGCTCTGGCTGTCCTGGCTGTTGTCCTTTGTGTGGGGCCTGGCGTGTTCAGGCATTAGCGCAGGGACACGGCGGTATGTCTCAACAGTTACAGTTGCCACGGCTAATTACGAACCCCCGTGGTAATGAACCACAAATCCAGCTCAACTACAGTACTCAGACTATACGAACGAATCGCCTCGTCCAGTTCGACGTTGCTTTCCTTATTGACACGGCACGTATCCGACAGGCGTAGCAACGAGCTGTTTCTCGTATCTCTTTGTGGTCATTTTGGCGCTACTTAGGTGCTGGTGGCGCAGCTGCTCGGCCTTGCCCGGTGGATGACGTCGTTGGACATGCATACGCACTTGCAGAATACGCTCTTCGTTTACCATCAACACCACCATGACAACGTCGCTCGACCATCTCAAACAGACTGGGACTACCGTCGTCTCAGACACCAGTGATTTCGAGTGTGAGTTCGCCTGGATCCAGGCTAACCCCTATTTCATGAGGGTGCTCATTTACCTTCTGAAAAGCCATCAGCGTGTACAAACCACAGGTAACGACCTTGTCTAACAATACAATTATGGCGCGCTCATTCCGGCTTGAATTTCAAGGATGCCACAACCAATCCGACATTGCTTCTCGCTGCGGCGAACAAGCCACAGTACGCGCACCTGGTAGATATTGCCATCAAATACTGTAAGAGCAAAGGTGGGACACTTGATGAACAGGCTTGCTTGGCGATGGATCGCCTTGTGCGTCCTTTGTGCACATGAGTTTTACATATCACCTGTCTGAAGTCTCTTGCGACGCTGACAGCTTGTCGAATTTGGGAGGGAGATCTTGACGATCATTCCCGGCAGAGTCTCCACGGAGGTTGATGCACGTCTTTCATTCGACCAAGAAGCGACAAAGGAAAAGGTGGGCGCAGAGTTCTTCGACGTCCCCCTTGAAATGCGTCCATTTAGCTCTATCATGACACTGAGCATTTCTAGGCAAGGGAAATCATCGCACTCTATAGATCCATCGGCATCGACAAAGAACGAGTGCTCATCAAGATTGCCTCTACATGGGAGGGCATCCAGGCTGCCAGAGAGCTTGAACAGTCTGACGGCATCCACTGTAACTTGACGCTCATGTTTGGCTTTGCCCAGGCTGTCGCGTGTGCAGAGGCCGGTGTGACGCTTGTCTCTCCCTTCGTCGGCAGGGTGCGTCAAAACTGTCCCATCTACAAGTGGGGA